>CAJNOL010000850.1:37076-98870 GCA_905250125.1 Rotaria sordida
TATATAATACACCTAAATCAACAAAACAAACATCTCCATCATATTCACCTTTAAATACAATAACAGTTGATGCATTACTTTATACAAAATTATGTGAATATCTTCAAATAGATAATCTTAAATCTGTACTTAAACATACTTATAAACAAGATGAAATAATGTTATTTATTAAAAATTTATCATCAACATTAGAACAATTTCTTCAATGTGCAACACTTTTACAAGTACCATTAACTGAAATGTTATTAAGACGTTTAAATGCTATTATGATTTATTTATTTACATTAATACCAATATTTATATCATCAAAATATTATTTACCATGTCCACCAATATATTCTTCAATATTAAATACATATGATGATGATAAATATGATATAACATGTAAATATGAAACACATATACGTTTAATTTATTATCGTACAATACATATATTTATACAAATATTATCAGCTAGTCGAATACAATTATCATGTCTTAAATGGTATTTAGATTATTTAACAATAACAAATAATAGACGTAAACAAACAACAAATGAAACAAATGATAGTTTTTATTCAATTAAAATGTTACTTAAATCATTACGTTTTCATAAATTACCAAATATACCTGATCGAATATTAATTTATTTTCGTGATTTTTGTATTATATTATTTTTATTAGATACACGTGATCGTTTATCACTTACATTACGTAATTATTTACGTCATAAAATTGAATTAACAAATCTATCTGATAAACTTTCATGGAAAATAATTAGTTATGCAACAATACTACTTTCATTTCGTTGTTTAATATCAGATGAAATGGATTTATTACGTATTGTATTAAATATTTTTTTTGATTTAACACCATCAGAACAATTAATGAGAGCATTAGCTAAATTAATTATTGCACGACAACATCAAGATAATAATATGGATAATAATGATGAAATTACGTTAATTATTAATAAATTAAAAGCTAAATGGATGCAAATTAATCCAACTTATATTCAATTATATGAAGGATTTTTAGAAACAATTATTCTACAAGATGTTCAAGGAGATATTATTCAACATTATATGAATGATATGTAAGATGAATTAGATTCGCTTTTTGGTTGTGGTAAAATTTTCAGTCTTATACCATAACATTTTCGGGAGATATTCAACAAATAAGGATCAAAAATAGCTCATTTGTTCTCTAGAGATCTTCATTCTATAGATTTAATTTTTCTTTTATTTGAAAAAGTATGTCAGATTGCACTGACCTTTCTTTTTAAATTCTTACTTTTTCTGCGAAAAAAAAAGAATGAATTCGAAACACAGATACAATAGAGAAATAAAGAACAACCGTTGTCTGCTTTTGCTGCAAATAGCATATTTTTCAAATGGACAATGACAAAGCAAGATGTCCAATAAAAAATCATATCGCTTATGAAAGATCAAATCTCAGTCTGATCATTTCAATTTCAATTTTTCTGACGAAAATTGAATTCTTTTTTGAGGGAAGGATGTAACAGATGAGTACGTAGCATGTTGAAACTATTTTCCTCTGTCAGAGACATATGACTGATGTAAAAGTCAATCTTTTTGTGACTTTTAAAGAAAATTTAATGCATTAAAAAGAAAAAGTTATATATCAAAAATCTTCATTCCAATCGATAGAAAGAGTTGAGTATGATTCAAAATCTTTGTTGATATTAAATTTGATTATTAATCAAAGATTTTTGATCAGTAAGAAAGACACTCAGAAAAACAAAAAACTTTTTCACATGCAAAAGAAAAAACTAATTCAGAATAGATGATTACTAATAATCTTATGCTGTATTTGTGATAATCTTCTATTATTACAATGTAACAATATCTAATCTTCAATCATATTATAAAATTCCTTAAAAAATTTATTTCTAGACATGATCATCATAATCAAGAACCATTATTTGATTTAAAACCTAAATGGTTTGAAACATGTGTTGAATATGGTGAATTTATGACAATGCTTATACCACTTCTTCTTGATACATCATCATTAACTAATATGAAACAACAAGAATTAAATAATGATCATACAAAATTTGATAGTAAATCAATTCCTTTATTACAAACAATGAGTACACAATTACGTGAATTAGAACTACCGATAAATCTTGATAAACGATATTTATTTAAACAAGCTCCACTTTTTGTTCCACCACATGAATATATAGTTTTTCCTGTACGTATGATACCATATGATACACAACAAACTATGTTTCAACAAACACCAACAACTAGAAATAATAATACTATTGGAAGTTTTGTTAATATATCTTCAACGCAACAACCACCTGGTGTTGTCACTCTTGAAAATCATCATCGACGTAATTATTATAATTCAGATAGTAATAATAATACTAATAATAATGGAAATCCATCGATGGAATGGGACGGACGTTCAGATGATCCATCACGATCATATGTACGACAATTTGATGAACCATATGATGAAGCAGCTCGACGTAGTATTTGGATGGTAGGTTGGGCTAATCGTGATTTTACAACAACTACTGATCAAACACAAACAACTAATATGCGTATTCCTGTATCAGCACAATTTCTTGCATCAAGTTCATTAGTTAGTGATCCACAACATTATACAACAATTGTTAAACAACATTCACACCAAATGAAATTTAATAATGATCAAGGAGAAAATGATTCTGATTTAACAAATGTAACTAAAGATAGTGAAGATGATGATGGAAGTCATACACAAAGTGATTTACCATCAAGTCCTCGTCGACGTGATATTTCATTTCGAAAAAATTCACTTGAAGAAAGTGTATCATTACCTGTAATGAGTAATGATGGTGGTGGAGATCTTGGTCGTAGTCATGATTTTCGTGCACCATCACGTGAAACTGGTATTGATGAAACATTAACTTATGATCCACGAGATATTCTAGCTGATTATAAAGAATCACCTGGTCATCAACATAGAAATCAACAAAGATCAAGTCCAATATCACATATTTCACCATCAACAACGAATGGATTTCAACAACAACCATCACCTCATTCAGTTCGACAATCATATAGTGATCGTCGTTTTCTTGATGATTCTGATCCATACTTGGCATTGAGACTTGAACAAGAAGAACGAGAAAAATATGCTTTGATAGGTAACAGATAATTTTATTTTACTAATAAGAAAGAATTAGATTTTAAATTTTTATTATTAAATACAATCGAATTTAATTTTGAATAAATTCAGTTTATGTTCTTGGATTCATAATTACATATTGATTGAAGATAATTGAAAAATTTTCTAAAGATTTATTTGTAAGATTTTTTAAAATAGTTTTCTAAAATCAAACAAAATAGAATAATTCATTGTCTTGAAATTTACTGAATTAATTCAATTTCTAACTTAAGAAAGTCTACATGTACTTTTACATCTAGATTCTAACAGAACAATGCCTTCGAAACAATCTCCTTTCGGTCAATATTCATCTTCTCGAGATTCACATAATCATCAACCACCATTTCAAGATTCAAATAGTCGTCGATCTCCTACAAGAGATCCACATAGTCGTCGATCTCCTACTAGAGATACATATAGTCATCGACCATCTTCTCGAGATCCACAACATGATCGTCAACATCATCAATATTTTCCACAAATTCAACCACCACCACCATCATCATATAATCAAGTTCAAGCACCTGTACCTATTCAATATATTCCTTCAATACGTTTACCACTTCTTCGTCTCGGAGCTCCTGTAATCGCTACTACTACACCTATGTTAGTGCAACCGCGATTACCACCACCACCTCCACCAGTTGTTGTTTATCCTTCTAGACCAATATATGTTTCACCAGCACCACGTCCTCCTCTTCCAATGCTTCATTTAGCTCCTCAACTTCCACCACCAGTAGCCATTTCACCACGAGCAACACAAGCTGATCAACAAAGATTATCCTATGTACAAAATATTATGCATCAATATGCTGACAACAATCGACCTCGTCTTCAGTTATTACAATTGCGTTCACATCCTAGAATAAATAATACTACTGAGATAAATATACCGATGCCTACATCTAATATTGTTAGTAAATCATCGGACACAAAAATTGATACAGGTATACAAGTTGAAATACCTCGACAAGATGGTTTTGTTATTGAACCAGGTCTTTTTCAAGTAAGTTTTTGTTTTATTTTAAACAAAACAAAAATAAAAACGAAATTTTTATTTATCAATGTTCATCATAGACATTATTGCGAGATGCTACTGGTGTAAATTTTACATCAGCTGAAGCTCATTATTCTGCTGCTCGTCAAATTCAACAACAAGCAATTGAAGCTCGTCGTCGTGAACGATCTACTATGACTGATTTACCTGCTCATCAAATTTTATATGATTTACAATATGCCCGTGGTGGTGAAGGTGATGAACGAAAATTTGTTAATGTTTCTGATATTGCTGGTCCACATGCTGATGCATTACTGGCTCAAATCAGACGAGATCAAATAGAACGAGAACAACTTCATTTACGTCAACAGCAGCCACCACCACCACCAACAGTACCAACGGTTACTAACATAAATGGAATGCCATCAACTACTTATCCCATTGGTTTCGAACGACAACATACACAAATATTACAGCAACAACAAGAACCTATGACACGACCTTCATATCCAATAGGATTCGAACAGCAACCTTTAGGTTTTTATAATGCTGATGAATTACAACAAAAAAGTGAACTTATTTTACAACGTCGACGACAACGAGAAGAAGAAGAAAAACAAGCCGAACGACTTGCTTTTGGTAATGTTGATGATGATCGTTCTCAACGAAGAGTTTCATATGAATCACACATACAAACATATGAACCAGATGAACATGTATGTAATTTGATTGAATATAATTCTATTATGTACTTATTATTTTCTTTTTTCAGGATGTTCCTCTTGAATATCTAATAAAGCAACCTCGTCTCACAGAACCAATTTCTGATACAAGTTCACATATAGTAGATCCAATCTCAGTTCGTTCAATTACACCTCGTTCACCACATAGACAAGTTTCTAGTGAACGTCGATTGTCAATTAAAACTACTACACCTCGTGATACAAGTTCTCCACGTAAACAAATATCAAGTGAACGTCCAATTTCAATTAAAATTACAACACCTCGTGATCCATTTTCTCCACGTAAAACTACCAGTCATACATCACATTCAACAACTGGTACACCACGTAAAACTGCATCACCCACTATTGCTGATCGACATCGTGAAGCTCGTCAACGTCAACAACAATTATTATCACGTGTACGTGATGAAAATGCTCTTCGTTATGCTGATGCTGTTCTTCATGGTGAACCTATACCATCAACACGAACTTTAGATGAATTTCAAATTGAACCATTAGAAACAAGTTTTACATCAACTGTACGTGAAATGGCACATGCTGATGGCATGATTAATCGTACATATGATCTTGATTTTAACGATGATGATATTGATATAGGTGATGATTATTCAGAACGTATACCATCAAGACCAATGTCAGCTACAACATCTAATTTTAATCATAATGCAACTCAATATTCAACATCATCTTCAGTTCTACCACGACCATCATCAGCATCATCTACTAGATCTTCTCGAAAAATGACACCAATGGGAAAAGCTATTATTCAGGTTTGAATTGTGTTTTTTTTTTAATTTTTTTTTTGACAGTTAAAATTTCTAAATATACATTATAAATTTGTCCTGAAAAGGAATTAAATTAAAAATTTGAATTACTTCTAATTTAACTGTATACATATGTTAAAATTCAATAGAGAATTTTTCTTTCTATATACGATGAATATCGATATATATTCTATTTAGGCTAAACAAAAAGGTCCACCACCAGCTCGTAGTAATATGGCAAGAAAACGACCACTTTCATCTCCAGCTAATCTTGGACAAAAACGAGGTTCAATGACTACTCCTGTCAAAAGAAGTCAAGCTCAAACAACACTGGTACGAACAATACGTAAATCACCACCACCCGCTCATAAACCAACAACATACAATCAACGTGTACGTGCTTTAAATAAAACAGATAGTGAAATACGAACAAAAACAAAACCAGATTCAACTGATCCTAAAGCACTCATGCGTTTATATGGTACACGACGAGTACCAGGTCTTTATATACCTTATGAAAAGACGGAACTACGAGTAACAAAGACTTATTCAGAACGAATGAAAGAATTGCAACGACCTGCATCAGCTCATCTTCAAAGACAACGACAATCACAAAGACAACAAGAAGACGAATTAGAACAACGTCCATCAAGTGCTCCGTCCAGGTAAGCATTCATATGAATCATTTAAGAAATAATTTGTTTTTAAATTTATTTTTAAATATTATTTCAAGCTCTGTGAGTTTGTCTGATTGGGAAGTTGATGATCGTGTTAAACAATTATTGGCTGACGATCAAGATACATTACCTAGTAAAAAATTAACTAAAACAGTAACACCATTAGCTGATCTTGATGAACTTGATATTGATAATATGGATGAAACGACTTATAGTTTGACTCGTGTAACTGAACAAACAAATGACAATACTTATGGTGATGATCTTCGATTACTACAAAATCGACGATCTAGTGCCTTGAATACTAATACTTATGGTGGTACAAGACTTAGTGCACGAAGTAGTGCTGGTGGTGATATGACAGCACGTGATGAAAGTGAATTATCAAGAGGTGAAAGTAGTATTGGAAGCTACGTCGATTGGAGTATAATTGATAGAGATTTTCCGACAGGAACACAATAAACTATATACGTGTAATGTTTTTTTTCTTGTCTTTTATATGATTTTTTTCTTATCTCGTAGTATTAATAAATTTTACTGATGGGAATAATAAAATGATAGAAACAGCGTTTTTACGGTGTAGATTGAAAATATTTCTTTTGTCTTAATACCACAGCTGATGAACTTCTTAATGATGATAGTAAACAAATTGAGATAATGAATTTCACAATATACCTTTTTTTTTAACATTCACTTATTATTAAATCTCTGTTATTATAGAAGAAAAAATAAGAGTTCCATTTTTATACTCTCTGAATCGATTACTTCTTGTTTTTAAAACGTGCTTTACCTATCATTTGATTTTATTTGTACGAGAAAAATTCTCTTGTCTTACATGTAATATAAATTGATCGAAAGATTTCAAGAATGTATAGTATTTGTGAGACAAATTTGTGAAAATTTTATTTCTTGTATTGGTATATTGAATAGAAATACATGTGTAGTTAAAACTTTCATCATCATTATTTGAACTAGGAAAAAAAATAGTTTACGAAAAGAATACTATGAATGACAGAATAATAATAAAACACAAAATCATCATCATCTCAAAAAATAAAAAGTAAATAGTCATACTGATCCATTACATCTGAAAAAAAACTATGCCTACCATTGTCGAATTATTTAAAGAGTAACCTAGTCTGTAAAATTTTTGTCATTCTACATATTACATGCTTACGCGATACACGGTTTTTTTTCAGGTATGATCTGTTCTTTCTCACATCATTCAAATACATTAATTTGTAATTATCTACTTTTTCTCTAGCAAAAATAATATTCAAAGTTTCTAGCCTTTTTTGTCTTTTGATAATCTCTAGTGATGCCTATTCCTTAAAAAATATTAAATAGATTTAACTGACAATTCAGCTCAATGCACTAATTGTTACTTGATTATCATTAAATGTTTATGTGACAAATGTATCAGCGATGCTTGCTCAAATTGCCCTTACGCAGTTCATGCACTACTCATATAATTCAGTCGCCGACAGGTGCCTATCAATAAAAAATCAGAACATTGGTAAAACGAGTCATCGTCCACTATCACCCACTAACAGCGCGGATTTGACGCTGATCCTACTAACACGATACACTGGGAGAACATTCATTAATTAACAATCATTACCATTCAATATGAAAATGGAGTAGGGGGAAATTCAAGAAGAAAAATTTTCGTAAGGACCTACTATTCTGCTCCTTGATTTTAGATCCATCTGATCGATGAATTGTCAGAAACAGCTCATCCATCGTTTCACCGAAGTGGTTGGATCAGGGACAAAAGAAATCTCGAATCGATTTTTGGTGAAGGAAAGGATGCAGGTCGCTTCTGAATGGCGTTCTTTTTCATGAACTTTTTGGAATCTTTTTATGATTTTCAGTTGCGCATTTCAGATATTTTTGTACGAGTTTTCGTGGAAATTTTGTGCATTTTTGTCCAGTAAAAACTTTTCCATTACAAAGTTATGAAGATCATAAACTAGATAGAAAATAATTCAGAAGTTCCTTGAGAGTATTTAGTTCATAAGTAGCATATTTGTCTGTCTAGATTGACAACTCGGAAGTTTATTCTAAAAGTGCAGAAAAATTGCCTACTCATGGTAAAATACCATACAGCTAAGTGTTTAAAACAAACGAAACATAGGCTAGTAGTGAAGGTTAAATAAGCATTTGAATTATCCATAGCTGACTATTTCCAGGCGAAGCTTTGATGATAATTATAGTAGTGATGAACCTTGAAAAGTAAACAAGATACTTTGTTCTTTTCGATTTTTGATAAAAGCCCTTCTACTCTGGCTTTTAGTTGAAATATCTGTTTGTCCTTGAAATAGAATAGTAATGCAGTTAGCGTCAAAGCATATATCGCGAAAGACTTTTTCGTTGCTCACAATTCTTTTATTATTCATTATTGTCAAAACAAGCAAGAACAAAAGCTAATTGGTAAATTTTTTCTGAAATAATAACACAATGACTGACTGCTGTCTTGTTACTATCGCTCTATTCCTTCCGCCATTTGCCGTCTACTTACACGAGAATGCATGTAATAATCAAGCACTGATCAATTTACTACTTACCATTTTCAGCTTGTATTGCTTGGGCTTTATACATGTCATATGGATTCTTTATCATTGATGAAACAGTTTTAAAAGCAACATTAATTTTGATTATTTTGATGCTATGGATGTTTGTTGTCTCTTCGAAATATGCAATAAAATAGTCTAATATATCTATAATTCATTTCTCGATGTGATTCTCGAAGCATTCGATTGTTACTTCTAGTTGTCTCAAGAAGTGAGTCCATGTAGATGAGTTTGACGCGTGTGAGTATGTTCGAAGAGAATTAGCACATCGAAATCCACGCACACCCACAGCATCACGCACAGTCTCACGTTCTCACCTACAACTACACACGTGAAGTTTTACACTAGTATGTCAATGATTTGTTTAAAAAGGAGAAAGATTGATGCTTATATCCCAGTGAAATTAATTTTTATTTTTTTATTTATATGTGAATTATATTTTTCATAAAATAAAAAGATAGACTATAAATAAACGTATAGCTGTGAGCAACCCATATAGAATGCGTACGAAATATCTAACGTGTCGGAAATACCAGAAATTAATAAGCAAACAAAAACTTAATGTTTTATCCAGTAGCATTGTCTGCGGCTTGGGAAGATGGCGATTGGATTCCTTCATTAAGATTAATAGTAAAAGCAACCGGTGTTCGAGCACGATTTCGTCGTCGAACCTTATAAAGCTCTCGAACAATTACTGTATCACGCGGTTTTTGAGCACCGGATTGTGGTAAATTAGGTAAAGTAGGCTGGTCAAGCATAAATGTACCCTGTCGTTGTAAATCGTTCGTTAAAGATTGTTGTTCCGGAATTGGTGCAATACTAGAAGCTCTACCTCTTCCTCGCATAGCACCACCTCCTCGACCGCCACCGCCGCCGCCGCTGCCCCTACCGCCAAAGATTGGTCGATCATCTCCTTCGAGTGATCGTGCTGCAGTTGTACTCGTTACATACTGACGTCGTGGAGATGGTTCTGGTGGTGCTGCCGGAGGAGCAGTGGATTGTTGTGCTTGTCGAGAATTACTCGCTGCAAATGGATTTGGACCAAAGATAGACGTTGATTGAACATTAGATGTAGAACGACGAGCTGCTTGTTGATCCCATGAAGCTGTATAGGATGATGTAGTAGTACGAGCAGGCACTGTTAAACTGAGATCAGCAAATGGATTATTAGTATTTCGTGGAGTATCGATTTGTGTAGGACGATAAGCAATAGTTTGAGATAGTAAAGGAGCTTGTGATGCTACAGAACCATTAGAATAATAAAGATTTTCTGAATGTCGACCTAAAGAATTTAATAACAAAATAAGTAATCAATTATTTTCATTCATAGACTTACGTTGATTATTTTGAGATTGTTCTTGAATATTTAATGGATTTCGTGACGGGGTTGCATATTGTGTTGCAGTTTGTGGATATGGTACTGGTGAAAATTGTGGCTGTTGTTGAAATTGAGCAACTTGACTTATTGAAGTTTGTGATTGCTGCTGCTGCTGCTGCTGTTGTTGTTGTTGTCCTTGAGATCCATCAATCAATCGACCCAAATTTTGTATAGCAGAAGAAATAGCTGCTTGGTCATTAAATGTAAATCGTAACTGGATAATTTTGTCGATAATATATAGACATATTTTAAATCATACATATGACCTTATTCATTACCTGCTCACCTTCTGCACATCAGATGATATTTGTGCTTGTAAAGCATCAATTTGTTGTGCATAAAGATTAGATTGTGATCGCATATGTGCTAAATCTACATCAGTGATTAATTGCCCACTTTTTAAAATAAATAAATCAAATCATAAATAATTCAAATAAAATTGTTATTCTTTTTTTTTACTTGGGAAAGGATGTTCCTACTGATTCACAAAAATTTGCTACATTTGCTAATTCAACTTCAGCAGTTTCTTGTTGTATACGAAACGTTCTAAAACAAAAAAAAAAGAAATATTGTAGAACAAGTACAATACACATCAATCATTTTTATATACCTCAATTGTGATTGCATGTACGCTTCAGCTTCAGTAAGTAATGCTGTTTCACGATGTTTTAATTCATCAATTAAAGCAACTATAGTTGATGTTATTTCTCGTCGAATTTGTTCATAATTAGTTTTAACACTATTAACTCGTTGTTCATAAGATGAAATTTTATCGCTTAATTTTGGTAATGTACGACGAAGTTGACTAATTGATGAACTTATATTAAAAAATGTTTCACGTAAATGTGGTTCACGACAATCACCACAGAAAAACTTTGAACAATCATGACATTTAATTAGTGCTAAAAATAAATTAATAAAATACATATAATTTTCTTTGGATGTAGTTAGATTATCTTCTAATTTATTATACTTTGTCTTTGTTGTTTACAATGAGAGCACCGATCAGGAGGATTGATAATTGGTGATGGTTGAGTATCAAAAAATCCAATCATTGTTAAATCAGCTGGAAATGCTTGAATTCCACCTGATAATAAAATTTTAATTAAAATTAATTACATAGAAAAATCTTTTTATCAAACCTCGTGGAATCATATGTTCTCGACGACATTCAGGACAACGTAATGAACGTGCTCGTGGATCGACCAAATTTGTTAAACATGGTGCTAAACAAAATTTATGCGTACATGGTAAAACTTTTGGAATACGAAATTTATCCAAACAAATAGGACATGTTGTCAAACGTTCCATTCGATTTGAATTATGCCCACGAGTAGTAGCCATTTATCAGTTTTTTTTTCTTTTAAACTTTTATTTTCTTTTCGATGACTCAAATCATTTTTCGATAAAGGAAATATGAGAATAATATAACACCATATTTTGTACTGTGCAGTGTCGTTGGCAATCATCCTCAGAATGTTCTGAACAAGATGTCGCAATCTATTGGAGTTTTTCGTAATTATGATTTTTTTTATACTTTGTTCGAACATGTGTCTGATTCGATGAAAATAATAGTAAAAATGCAACGAAAGCAAACATATATCATTGCTCAGGAAGTATATGTTACAACTCAACATATCGATTTTACATCAATCGAAGAGATATGTGTATTCGAAATGAATAGGAATTTTTAAATAGATTGAAATTAGTATACAGATCATCTCAATTAATATTTATTGTTCTTCGAAAATTGATTTGCAACAAAAATGCGAAACCCTAAAATATTTATTGATTACCAAATTTTCAATGGAAAAATCTCTCACAATGCAATCACATTATTTTTTAAGATAGTCTCTGAAGGAAAAAAAACATTTTTTTGTAATTTTATAACTGGTTTCTTCTACAGCAGAAGTTATTGATGAACTTAGCACTACTTGATAAAACTGTTTATGTCACTTGAGAATAATATATTCATAGAGATGAACTCTAATAATGTATTTTTGGAGAGAAATTCGATCAATCTGGATGGGAAATCGTATTCATCATATCCGATATTGTACGAACTTCTGCACGTAATAGAAGATACTGGATCTTCTATTATGTCTAAACGTACAAATTTCTCATGGAATCTTCCATTGTGTCTTATTTATTTTCATAATTTCTAGTTGGACGGTTTTCCAAAAATAAACCAAAACAATTTCGAGGATTTGAAGAGAGACTTTTAGGCTTTTAAAATTTCAGAAATAATGTTAATCTTAGTCTTTTAAGATGTTTCAGCTCGAAATCCTAGAAACTAGATATATTTTTATATAAATATACTAATTAAAGTTCCAATTTTGCGAGAAATTAATTAATTGCGAGAGTAGAAGGTTCTAAAAAATTCATGATTGCATATTTTATACATTGTATATGATATTATCAATTAGACTTCAAGCGAATTGTAACCTGAACGTGTGTTCTCGATTATACACAACAGCCACTAGCAAATAAATTTAAGTCAAAATAAATAATTCCCTATCACAATAATGAACAAAAAAGAATCACTGATACCATAGAAAATCAATTATAAATCAACATTTCTTGAGTATTCGAACTTCAAAGAAAAAGTCTTTATTTTAATTAACTTTCTTGAAAAATATGTCATTTCTCATTATATCTACATTAGTAGGATGCAAACTATTGCATTTACACGATGTTTATGAAACATTGGCCTCCTTACTGAAAGATCCGTTTAACATAAAAACTATAATATATCATAATGGTTTCAACCGAAGTTTTTATGTTCTCTGCAACTTTAATTATAATCCACTTGAAGGTTAGTTATGTGAAAAATTCGTTCGAGTAATTTTTTTTACAGTTATTAGATCTAAAGTATGAAATTGAAAATTCTCTGATTAAATCCTAATTATCTATCAAAATACTAAATTAACTTTGTAGCTGATTTATTTATGTCTATTAAAGTTGTTATCATATTTATGAAATGACAATTGATGGTAGGATTATCCTATTATTTGCTATGAATGCAAACAAGAGATTGGAAAAAAACAACAAACTTTAATCAATGAAGTTTATTTTGATGAGAATTAATTTCTAAAAACAATGTCCTTCATAGAACGTTGTTTTTCTGAAGAAAGTTCTTGAGCATCCTTATGAATATAACTCAATCAATGATTTTAACCACTCAAGCATCTTAATTGGATTTAATAAATAACACATATATATATATTGTCATATTTTATCTTCTTTCAACGTAACTAGTATTATTATCACATAGTTTCTATTGTCCTTGTTTGTATTTAATTAAGGAATAGATTATCGTTCTTGTCATTGTGTGCAACAAATCGAGTTTGATACTTGGTTGTGCATTGCCGTTCTATTGTTTACACATACACATCTATAAAAAATGATTCAGAACGAATAATAGTGGAATCCAGAATAAGAATAATGAGAGAATCGTTTTCAATTAATGCACTTATTGAATCATGTTATGTTTATTAAGAATTCTCTCAAATAGGACATTTAGGTGCTTGAAGCAAACATGAGATTGTGTTAGAATTGGTTTTATGATTACTGCAAAATATTTCTTTATACAAGGTGGTGTCCCAAAAGTCATGATCACTTAATAAATATGAATAATTTCACTCATGATCAGACTTAACCAAAACTTTCGTTTTCTATTTGACATAGGAAAGTAATAAGTTTTAATTCGTTAAGACAATGTTTATTAATAATATAGACAATATAATACTTCCAGCTACAATATAATAACTAGACTTTTTTTCGATGCTACCAACAATATGAACCGATTTATTTTTTTCGAAATTTATTAGAATTTCTATCGTTATTATGAACTTCAGATCATGTAGATGTTTGATTATTACTTTCTAATCATCTCTTTGACATATTTCAAAACTATCGAAAACTTTTATAACTGTGAAAACAAATATATTAGACAATTTTATAACTCATTTTAACATTACAATTGACTCTCTTACTTTCTTTTCGTAAGAATATATTAAAACAAGTATTTAGCAAGTTATGGTAAAAAATTTAAATGATCTGAAGTCTATAATAATCATAGAAATTCAAGTAAATATGGAAAAATATGATATATATTGTTGGTAGCATCGACAAAAGTCTAATTTTTAAGCCAGAAATGTGACATTTTCTACACTGTTATTCAACTTATGGTCTATAAGAATCAAAATTTACTAGTCTTCTATTACAAATAAAACAAGAGTTTTGATTAAGCTTGATCAGTAGCCGAGCTATCTCTAATTATTAACTGTCCATGTGATACATTTGCCTGAACTACTGTATTATATCGGCAATTGTTTTTTTCATTGATTAATAGAACTAATGAAAGCAGATTGAACACTAAGAAAATTTTAAAAATATCATTTCACATATTCACATACGGATAACAATATTTAATGGCTTTACTACGTTAACTTTCATCTTCAATCACCTTTAAAGTTTTGTTCTTCTGTATGCAATTAGTACTGTTTTCAATGTAGTTAGTTGGATTGATTTGAAATTCTTTTTTTAATATAAATGACGGTTACAAACTTAATTTCAATACTTTGCTGCCATTATAAATTGTATTTATTTCTATATGTTTTATTTTGTTACATCCTATATTAATAATAAGTATAATATTTTTTAGATAAAATTTATTCTCAGTTTTCTGAGTTCTAGTCAACAAAATAATAAAGCAAAGAACAATCAATGGTTGGTATTCATATCGACTGTTCGTGGTCTTATGATTCTAAGAAATAAATATAATTTGGTCTAAGTGACAAATTAGTTGAGTAAGTTTTTTTTTTTTGATTAAAAATTTTCTCATTT
This sequence comes from Rotaria sordida, assembly GCA_905250125.1. Lineage (NCBI taxonomy): Eukaryota > Metazoa > Rotifera > Eurotatoria > Philodinida > Philodinidae > Rotaria > Rotaria sordida. Next base: position 52,225 of record CAJNOL010000850.1, read on the forward strand.
TGTATATTTCTATATCTTCAGTTGTTCTTGAATAAGATCTAATCGTTTCTGGGGAAAATATGAGTATTATCTATTCAATTGTTCTCATAAACGATCAGATGTTACTCAAAAAATAACTTACGATATATCAATATACAAAATATGAGAATTTTTTATTGAAAAAAATTGTTTAACCAATTTCTTGTGCATGTCAAATTACATTTATTTCTAGAATCACAAGATTACGGATGAGTAGATTCAAATTCAGATCATATCGTTAAAACATGAAACTATTGCCAGTTTATTGCCGTTATAGCGCATATTATACCAAACAATCAACCAGTAGTTTTTCTCCAGTTTAAATCACATGGGTAATCATAACTTTTGGAACATTCTGTAATTTGATCAAATAAATATAGATAAAATGAATAGTTATTTTATTATTATTATTATCATTTTTATAATTCATCTAACTATTTATTTATTCATGATTAGAATTTCTGTATTAGTATTAATAAGAATAATTGTTTTCATAGCACATGTTGATTATATATTGATTACTTTCAAATGATGTTCAATGATAAAATATTGTTCATAGTCTTAATCATAAATATGAAATTGAAATATAGCCTGATGGACGCAAACATGCATTTATTATTCAATTTGTATATGCACGTGTGGACACACCATTCTACTGTCATTCTATCTTTCTCGCTCTTACGGATGATAGCGTGCACATAAAACAATGTTTGTGAACTGAGTTGTTATTCCTCGATTCGATCGTATTTCATTTATCTTCTATTTTATTACATTTTTTTTCTATTTTATTACATTTTTTTTCTAGTTTATTTGAATGTTTTTCTATTGGTATAATTTTATTTTTAACTGATTTATTACATGAATCTTACAACAGAGTGTAGAACGAGAATAATTGAAAGAGAAAGGAAAAAAAAATAGAACATGAAATGTTCAAGATACGAGATCAGGAAAGAGAAAAGGAATAAGAAAAATGTGTTAGACTATTTTATTTGTTATTACTACTCATTGTTTGATAGCTAAATGTGAAGAGAAATGCACACGAGTGAATGAATGACTGAGCGAGTGATGATGGTGGTAGTAGTAGAAACGCAAAAGATCTAGCATAGTAGTAGAGTAGAGAAGAAGCCGATACCGAAGTCGAAGACAAAGAAGAAGAAGAAGAAGGAGAAGAAGAGGAAGAAGAACATGCAGAAGAAGATGAAGGAAGATCAGCAGAGAAAAAAAAAGAAAAAAAAAATAACACACACAAGAAGGACACGCAACCGATTTTTGTGTTGTGCTTGCTGGTCTTTGTTTTTTGAAGGACACAAAAAAAATAGCAATCTATTGCGCGTACCACGATGACTACTTTTTTCTGCTACTATATATTATGATGTCGTTGTTTTTTTACAGATTATCAGGTGGTAACTATATGGTTATGATCATTTATTCATGAATTTCCCTATTAGCATGGTGATTTGTAGTAACTTACAATTGTTTTCTGTCTATTTTGAATTTACTGCTATAATAAATTTAAAACATATCGTATTTTTAGTCTTGTTATCGTATTATCTACATATGATTACTCGTTTCATTTGTCGGATCGATCGACATATTGACGTTGTGTCTCTAAGGAGCACTTGTTGATGTATTCCTATTGACACTAACATAAAAGTATTTTTTTTAAACTACCTAGAACCACTCGAAGATAAGAACGAGACGAGAAAGATCGAGCTAGTCTAACCTTAATGTGTAGTTCTGTGAGTATGCCTATGCATGTGCGATGATGATAAATCATTCAGAATTGTTCCTTGAAAGTGCATGCGTGCGCGCATTTAAAATCTTTTGACATGATGATGAGATGCATCTTTTTCTTTTTTGTTTTTTTTTTACACATACATAATCGATTTGAAAGAGGTAAGAACCGGGAAGGTAGCAACTTTGTAATATATACGCATAGATTTTTTATAAATGTATTTTTATATTTCGATATGTTTTTAAGTATGATCAATGAACATGATGACAAATCTATTTATATACCTAGATTTATATATGTAAAGAATAGAATAAGATTTGTGACTATCTTATATAAGAAATATTGTTAGACAATATAAGGCGATTTTAGATGAATAAATAAGCTAAGAAAAAGAAGGTAGAATAGTGACATATTCTAATCCATCTCGTGCATCATATTTATTATGAAACATACATGTAATTTTTTGTTTGAGAGATTTCCTAAGACTTGAATGGATTCTATTTTTTACTGGGTTTTTTTTTTGACTAAGCTAGAAAAAGATATATTTTTGTGCATAAACTGGAATACCTCTTTATCACTTGTAGCTGACATTAAGTAAAAAGATATTGCGGAAATGAGCACAAGGTTTCAACCTCTCATTATTACGATCATTAGAAGCATAGATGAAGAAAAGAAAAGAAGAATTAACTGCATTAATTTATTAAGTTTCATCACTATGTTATAGCATCTGTGTATATATGTTCCTATCTAGCTTCTATTTTTTTCATTTTGATTAATCTAGTATGTACATAAGCATAACCTTTCATTTCACTTCTATGTCATGTAATGTTTACACAGAAACAAGAAGACAGAAGAGTATTCTAATCATATGCATATAAGAAGAACTACTCTTATTAAACTACTCTTCCTTCTTATGTTTGTTGGATCTATCAATAGTGGCAGTTAGGATACAGCGACTACATAAAAAGATGAAAGCAAAAAGAGAGATAGAGAGCGTAAAGAGAAAATGGAAAAAAAATTTACCCCTCGGCATAAAATCCGTCATCAGATGAATGTCAAAATCTCTTTCCCATGACTTTCATATAGACGTCGATGTGGATAGAAAACATAGAAATAAATAGACAGTAGTCATATTATAAAAGGTGCTGTCATTCGAATAGATAGAAAAAAAATCTTTTTTTTTTTGATCTATTTTTTCTATTCCGTTGAGTAATTACAATCTAAGCATATTTATACGATCAAATTTTTTTGTAAGTCTTTTTTTTCTTTTCTTCTATATCTAAGCAAGTTGCTTAGTTGAATAGTGACAAGAAAGAAAGAAAGCAAACAAATTTATTTACCAAAACAAGACCTCGTAATAACATGTGCTACTATTGTTACTATTTAACACATGTTAACTCTTCAACATCATCATCATCATCAAATATTCACAATAATAATCAATATTTTCGATATTATTTTAAACGTCGTCGCATGCGATCATATAATGTAACTATGTCATTATGTCTTGTTAGTTTAACATTATTTTTCGTAATGTTAAATATTACTCTTGTTCTTTCACAACCATCACAAATACAACAACAACAACAACAACAGCACGAACGATCATCAAATAAAATTCTTCAACAAAATTCTCGAGGTAAAAAAAACGTGCTTAATTTGTATTATTTGGCTAATAATATGATATATATGATTTTGTTCGATAAATATGTTGTTAAATTTTTCTTCAACATAATTTGCGATCAATATTTATTTCATAAAAATTTAAGCTTACGTATTATTCATTATCAATGAATGTAAACACTCATTAATCTTTTCTTTCGAAAGATTTAATATGTTCTTGTTGTTCCACAAAAAAATATAAAAACTTTTGAAATTGCATTGAAACAACGTCTGAAAAATAAAAGCTAATCTAAAAAAGATTTTTATTATTTTAAAAATTTTAATTTAAAATTTTTCTACAATAGATGGTTCTGGTGTTAATAAAGATCATCAACAAGGCAAATATCATCACTCTGTATCATCATCCAAACCAACTAATTCTAGTTCAGCAATTCATCCACCAAAAACAAAACGTTTAACACATGAAAAACGTCTAATACGTGATTTACTTAATAATTATCCAACAATATATGCACGTCCAATACGAAATGTATCTGAACCAGTAACTGTTTCATTTGGTTTAACACTTATACAATTATTTGATCTTGGTTCAACTGGTCAAACAATGCAAACAAATACATGGAAAACATTAATTTGGAAAGATATGAATTTAGTTTGGAATCCTGCTGATTATGGTGGATTGGCAACAGTTTGTTTACCAGCTGATTCAATTTGGACACCAGTAATATCAAAAAATAAAAATTCTTTTTTTTTTTTTGTTTCAATGAAAAATTTTAAAAAAGAAATTTCTTTAGGATGTTGTTTTATACAATTATGCTGATGAACGTTTAAAAGATTGGCGTGAAATATCTGCTGTTATACAACATACAGGTGATATTCTATATGTACCAGCAACAATGCAATTTAGTGTTTGTTTTCTTGATATAACAAAATTTCCTTTTGATATTCATCAATGTTCATTAACATATCGTTCATGGACATATGATTTTTCAAAAGTTGTACTTTCATTTAAAGAAGATATACCAGCTATGGATATGACATCATATTTAAATTCAAATGAATGGAAAGTAATACCACTTGAAGCAAAAAAAACTATAACAAATGATACATTTTCATTATTAACATTTACAATGATTATTCAACGAAAAGGTGGTCTTTATGGTTATATTTTAATATTACCTTGTTTACTTTTATCTGCAGCAACAATGGTAGTTTTTTGGATTCCACCTGAATCACCAGCAAAAATGATTTTAACTATATCGATTTTTTCTGGTCTATTTCTTTTATTACTTCTACTTGCTGAATCAATACCAGGTATGTAAATAAGAACTTATTGGAAAAAGAATATTTTTCCTTAATGAATGTTAAATTTACATGTTTGATTATTAAGAACGATAATATGAAAAAATAAAACGAATGAAATCGTTATTTTTACTGATTAATCTGCATACTAACTACTAGAAGTCAAATAGAAATTTAATCTATTCTTTAAAAGCAAATGTGAAAAAAATATTCTTGTTTAATTTTGATCTTTTCTTTCTTTCTTTTTTGTTAAAAATCTGTTTATATCACAGTACTAGCTAGTTTTAAAATAACTAAAGAGTGAAAAGCTCCAGTGATGTCTATTTCCTGCGATCACAAAGAGTAAAGTAAAGATTAATTAATCAAGTTTTAAAAAGTATTTACTCATTTCTACTTACAGTCATCATGAATCCATTATATTTCCTATATTGAAGTTCTATCAAATATGCTCTAATCTACTCTATGACATTTCTGTATCATCGGAATTCAAACATAAACATTTGAAACTATACTGTTTGATTGACATAATACATAATTTTATTGGACGAAAAAGCTGAGATTTTTTATTTTTATTTAGCAATCTCATTAAAACACGATAATTATATCTATATATATATCTATATATATATATACCACTAATTGACTTATCAGCTTAGACAGGCAACTTTCAATTAGTGAATATCTTTGAGAATGAATTCTATCTTATTTTGAATGGTTGAGTAGTGCTTACGTTTAATTGCTTTTTCTTTTTGAATTAATTCCACAGGCAATTATTAGATGTAAAGAATCAATAAATTTTAATAGCTTTTAATTTCTATGAATCATCTTTTTTCTCTCAACATCTAGTATGAATTAACTTATCAGTCTGATATTCTAAAAGTCTATAAATTAATATTAAATAATATATCGAATGTACACAAGTCAAAGCATATTAAACTAACATATTTTTATCGTTAATAAGGCACAATTATTTTTATTTAGTGAAAGAATCAATGATTATCTTATGAAGAAATGAATTTATTTTTATAAGAAAATTCGAATCTTTATTCAAATATATACTTTCAAAAAAAAAAAGTGATGAGTAAAGAAAATAAAAGATGTGATCGAAATAAACATAATTAAAATTCATTAAGAATTTGAAACAAATATTTGTAAATAATAAAGATAGGTTTTTTTTTCTAAATACTAATTACTAGAGCTCATTGAGTCTGGATCCGAAAATTTTGAATTCGATAACCTCTACCAATTACACCCAATTATACTTTGACATAAACTTGAAATAGTACTAAAATAGGAACCTACCGAAATACAACATTTGATCAATTACAAAAAGTTCATGGTTGGTTGTTGTTCAGTTTTCTGATTGCAAATCTCTTGTTATCTTTATCGTTTTGCATGATTTAATTATCTTAAATCGGATCAAACCATGTATTTACTATCGACATGATGAGCTTTAATAAATATAAGCGGCTTATTCAAATCATCAATAATTCTAGTTAGTTTCAGTTTGATTAATAGTGCAATGAGTTCTAGTAACATTATTAAATTATGTTGAACGAGTTTTTTTTTCTTTTTCGATAGATCATTTTTTCATAGTATTGAATAGACCTTTTGAATGCTGCTTATAGAAAATATTTTGCTTCATCATATTTATGTAAAATTATAAAATAGATATATTTACATAGATAATATTTGGAATCTGACATTAAGAAATGTAAAATTATGAAATAAGCATAGAGCAATGTATTGACATAGTTTATTTAAATATTTTCTAGTCACTAATATAATGTCAAATAATTCAATTATAGTCATTTGAATGAGTGACATAGTTTGTAGTATCATTTATTGAGTTATTATTTATTCAAGTCGAAATAAATATTCAATAAAATGCAACCTATTGAATTAATTAATAACATACTTTACAGTTAGAAAAGAATAGTTTAGTATTGAATAACAGTTTTTTTTAAACTTTTAAAGTATATAAATATTTATTTAAGGTGGTGGTGGTACTCCTCACATTGGTCATTATTATTGTGTTAATATGGTTGTTGTTGCAGTTACAGCTGTACTTGCTACGATTGTTATACATATATATGTTCGAGGTGATCGACGTCAAGGTGTTCCTCCATTTATACGTCGTTTTTTTCTTCAATATCTTGCTCGACTTTATTGTATGACTCCAAAAACACCTCCTAATTTTTCTGGTTCTGTTCCATCTCGTTATGGTTCACCATTAGCTGGAGCTCTTCTATTACCAGAGAAAATATTTTTAACTCCACGTTATCATGAAGAAGAATTTTCTAAAAAACTTAACTTACTTAAACAACGTTTTCATGAATTTCATCGACGGCAACAACAACAGCAACAACAACAACAACAACAAAGTTCACTTGCTGGTAATACAATGGCAAATGATACAATAGCCGCATTGAGTGTTAATTTACGTTCTATTGAAAATGATTTAAAAGAAATTCGAGATTATTTAAGACATATGAAGAAAAAAATTGAAGATACTGATCGATCAAATAAAACAGCTGATGATTGGAAACAAGTTGCTCTTGTACTTGACCGAACATTTTTCTTTGCTTATTGTTGTTGGCTTGTTTTATCACTTATTGTTATGTTTCCAAAGACGACTAATATATCCAAAGGTACTTGGTCAACACCAACTTTAACAACAGTCACTAATGGGACAACTAACTTAAGCAATTTAACATTGATTTAATTTTTTTTTTAATTTCTTTTCTTTTTCTTGTATAAATAATATACCGGTGCTATACTCTTATTTTAAGTTTTCTTTTCCTTCTATCTTTTCTATGATCGATTCACAATTTTTGTATTGTATGCATGCAATTTTTTTTCTGTGAGCGATTATTATTTAGAAGACTACAATATGATACATCATGTGTAAATCAGAATATTCTTGATTTTTATATTGAAAAATTTTATCTTAGAACAGATATGTGGTTAAACAGAATTGTTTCAATAGCAATTACTCTTCTACGATTCGAAAGCTATATACATATGAGAAATGTTAATTGTTTTATTTTAATAGTTTGACGATCATTATAAATTGATTTTAATTTTGATGATTTTGCGTCGTATATCGCACGTAAAAGTGAACTATTGAAAAAGAGAATGAAATTCAATTATATTTTAACTGATATATGTATAGGCCACGAAATATTGCACTTTTAAAAAAAAATAGTATCATTATAATGTGTTGCTTGCATTTTTGTTGTTAAATATCAATGCATCGTATATTTGTTTTGGAAAACTTTCTAAAGTATTATGTAAATCAATAATTAGCTAAGTAGTATCAATCGAACTAAATCAATATCAAAGGAAAATATGCATTTTATACACTATTCAGGATTGATAATAACATAGTAATATATTAATCTTTTATAAAATTTATGAAATTAAGTGCAATCTCCTAAAAAAAGAAAAAAAAATATCGGTATTTATATGAGTGCCACACTTTCTAAGTAGTAAAACAACTAAGAATAATGATATGATAGATAATTGACAAATCATTGTGTTTGTTCTAAATACATAGATTGTATTTGACATTATTCAAGAAAATATCTGATCTCAAATTGTTAAATATTTTAGTACGTTGCTTAGCTACAGACTATTGCAAGATACCTATGATGTTGTAAACAAAACTTATTTATATTCATAAAAGTATTTTAATTTGTACGTGTACCGACCTGTACCTAAAGCATAGTATTCACTGTTCAATGTTAGTTTAGTAGTGATATTTATTGGGCTCATTTACTTGCAGTAGATTTCTACGAATGATAAGATCTCTACAAGATATGTTACATTCAACTTTGTAATATCAATAAATCATTATCGTTAGAGTTTGGTAAAAGTCGTGTGAAATTGATTAATATCATCATAATGAAATCGAAATAAGAAAAAAATGGATGTTCTTGGCTTCTCAAATGAATTATATACATATTCATTTATTTTCGTTTGATTATTTCGTAATTGATTGCACTAACTACCGATAAAATAAAAGTATTTCTTCGTATGAACTCCTGAAATGTTTTTACTGTATATGTCTATTGTTTTTCTTCCAAAAAAAGTCTCATTCAAAAGATGTCATATATCCGACCTATGATGTATATCTACTAGACTTGTCGCATACAAAGAAAGATAACAAATAAAGTACTTAAAGAATAAAAGAAATTATCTGACATCTTGCTTAGCTTATGTGCCTTTCTAAAAGGAAATGATTGAATATTTAGTAAAATAAAGTATCACTTAAATACGGAGTATATGTGATAATTGTTGTCAAAATGACAACGAGTAAACGAGACAAATTAGTCATTTAGGTCACAGTGACTGTTTGTGTATATTACAGAGACGCAACTTCTTAACGCCTACTGAATAAAATGTTCTATTGATTGGCTCACAAGTGTTAGGAAAGCACATTATAGTCTTATTCCTGTGTACTCTTATCGTATATTTTTGAATGAGAACACAAACTTTTTCTGTTGCTTTTCGGAAGAACATTCTCATTAATCAACTTTTCTCTTTCTTTTACTCTGTAATTCTGCTCCGTCTTGTTTTTATTACGTAGTTTTGTTCTTACGTTCCCTTAATTTAGACACGTGCTCACCATCATCCATACACTCTTCTACATCCATATCCTTGAACAGGAGAGAAATTTTAAAGACGTATGTGATTGTGCTAATTGTGAGTCCTCTTTGAGATTTTTCACGTTCACTCAGAAAACACCAAAGCTGACTGCTTTCATAATATAAGATGCTTGAAAAGACAAATTTTCTATCTGGAAAACGTCCAAAAAGTTTTCTCATAATACTTTTGACATACGTCACACATAAAAAAAAGTCATTTTTGTATGCAAAATACATCAAAATATTACGAAAATAAAATGTTACACGTTTTCAGGATGCAATACTTGCCTTTTAAAGGATTTTCACACATCTTTTATGATTAATGTAACTAGTCTTGATATTCCCTGAATGGATATGAAAACGTTCAAATGAAAATCGCGATTAAGGCTATTAGACATGTTTTCGAAAACTCTTGTCTAGTTGGGTATGTGAGTGCAATTGGATGTGTGAGTTAGGGTGTCGACGAGGATATATAAAAGATCCACACTGACATCGACACCTACACCCCTATAATAAATTGTCGTGACGAAGTTTCCTAGCACTGTTGAAGACTCTTGTTGATATGTGTCTAGACGAGACACTCGAGAGTAGTAAGTAATTCAATTTTCCAGTCGTTGATTGGTCGTCTAACAAAACGTTGAAAGTTGTCCTTTGGGATATAATCATTTAGAAACTTTCATGATCATAAAAATGTTATTTTTCTCCGAATTAACATTATAGTAGTGGCATAAATTTTCTCTTCTATCCGTAATTCAACGAACAGCTCTTTCCTACTTCGGTCAAGTCTCATTCATTATTAAACAGAATAAAGAGTAATAAAGAAATTCCTATTATTATATTGTTCAGGTGTGCTTGAAAAAACTATCAAGACAAAATGTTGGATTTTGGTAATTATTAAGCTCGATCTTATTCACTGTAGAGATCAGCAGCTCTGACTGGCTCTTACTAAAGCTCAATATCATATAGATTTCAAATAAGTTCGAAAAAAATGTTCGATACGGGTTTAAGAGCTGAAGATGGCGCAAAGACCAACCTCACATTCATTCATACACGGTATTAAATGCGTTTCTATTGAATATTTGTTGTTAGATCATTCTGACATAGTCGATTGGAAGTAAAGATGAAATTGAATGAAATCAAATTTGCTTTAATAAAATAAAAAATGGAATAGAAAAGACTAATAAAATTCGATTAGTTGATGAGTAATTGTCAGTCTTCTTCTTCGGCATCAATTATTGGCACTGCTTGGCGATTATCATTAATTCCGAAAAGATCTTTCATATGCATCACTGCAAATTGTTTATAATCATTGACTTTATCCATATATAGATTCATCAGTAATCCCATATATTTCTTCATTGATGACGTATTGTTTATTAGGATAGCATAATCTTTTCTCGGAAGATGTTTGTTCTCTTCATAAAACTGTTCAATTGATTGAATCATTTGATTGAATTGTGGTCGTACTTGCTCTTCCATTTGCGCTATTTTCTTCAAAGCTACTATGTCATCTTTGAATAATGATCTTAAGTCGTCCGATTGTTCATTGATTATGTTTTCAAATAAATGTTGTATAGAAATCACGCTATTTTTACAATGGTGTAATTGAAGATACTTGTGAGTTTTGATTTTTACTAAATAAGACGTTTGATCTGGACGAATGATTTCAACAACATAACCTTCACCTTGAGTTTCATCACGGATGTTTTTCACGAGTTCTTTTTGAGAGAGATGGCGTGGAATCGATTTAAATGGAACTACACGTTCGAGAATCGATTGAAAACCATGTTCATGAAGAAACGAAATGAGATGCCGAGCAAAAAGAGTCTCGCCAGTCAAATGAGATCGAATGGAGAGTACAGTCAATTCGGACTGAGGATAGTGAAGAACAATGCGATTCAAAGGTGATGTATATTCCATATTGACAGTATAATGAAGATGAACCAGACTTTCGACTTCGCTTTTGAATTGTCCTATAATTGATTCTTATTAAGTTAAAGAAGCCAAGTTTACATTCTAGTTAAACAAAGGTCTTGAACAAGCATCAAGTTGATGCATACAGAAGTAAGCTAGACACTTTCGAATAACAGAATCAATGGTGTAGTCAGGAATTTTTGAATCATGGACAATTGTCCAACAGTTCATGACTAGTTATACCACTGAACAGGATGAAGGTGACAATGCATCGCCTACACTACTTCTTTGTACATTCAAGACAGAGTAATTTCATCACATATAGAGTGATAGTTTGAAAAGCCAAGTTTACCAATGCTGGAAAAATTCTATGTTATTCCTCATGAAATCTTTCTTAAGAAAGGCTATAGGCCTTTTTTCGTCTTAAAGCTGACTTGATCATGAAACGATTTAGTATGTCATTGTCCTAGAAAATACGAGCTCAGTATTGAAATGTATTCTATTTACAAGACTCCTGGTTTCGAAAGTACTTGTTCACGTCTTGAAAGTGACTTGCTCATAAAAAACTCATTTCAAAATCATGTTCATCTCCTATTCTAACAAGTGACAGTACCTTTTAGTAATTCCATTGCTTCACATGAGTGCGATGAGATGAACGATGTTTTTGATTTCAAACGAACAATTGGTCGGTTCTTCTTGTCAAAATGGAGAAATGTTGAAATTAAGGATCCATCCATTTTGGTCATTTGATCTCCTAATTGCCCTAGTTCATGCTGTTGACAACCGTTGCCCTCTTCATAATTAAAGAATTTTTCTGGTGGCAACGAAACCAATTGAACATTGTCAGGGTCATTGATGTTAAACATTGTTCCACGACAATTCAAAGCAGATGGAAGCGAATGGAAATTAGTGTAGGAACAAAGCCGATAATTGAATATACGATATTTGGTAGAATCAAGTAGAGCATCTTTATAATAAAAACTGTTGTCGGTTGAACATAATGATGTAAGATTATGATAAAGTTGAGGCATTAACTGCGCCATTATTGTGCTACAAATGTGTGTGTATGTGCTGAGAAATCATTAGACCTACTTGTATTAAACTGAATATTATATGTAGAATGACAACAAGGATTACAATATTCGTCGTCAGAAATATTGCAATATTACGGCCGCACTTGTGTAATAACGATACCTCATGTAATCATTAGTGACTCATGTTTGTTTTTTCGTTCTGTTTTACATATTTGTTTTATCGTATGAAGTACAGAACCAATTGGACACTTCCAATATGACGCAAAGCATAGTAATTATTTAGTCGTTCACGTGTTCTTTTTTTCCTTTTATCAGGGTGATTCATTGGGAGTTTTTATGATGTAAAACACCATATGGCAGTTACGTGCTAGTTTTTTTTCTCGATAGTCTGCCTTCAAAGTCCATAGTTTGTAATGTGACAATCTCAAGAACAGAATATCGTTCGAAGCTTACTGAAACGCCATCGACAAAATAGAGCTTCCAAAATGATAAATATTTTCCTCAGATTTTTTGATATGTCACACTGTTCATCGAAAATAAAATCTTGACAATGAGAACAATATGTGGGCTTTCTTACCTGTGTCAAAGATAATGAAAATGCGACTAGGTGCTTATCTCAGCAGCTGACGCTAACTGCAATGAGCTTTATTTAGATCGACAGTTGCTACTATCTTGATGGAGGCTGTTTATTGTTACCTATTACTATGTCAGTTAGTTCATCAAAAGTAAAATTCGAACACAGAGCATAATTTTTCGACTTTATTATTCTCGTTCGAGATCATGAAAGAAAACCTAGGGCGCTTATCTCAGTATTAGCGAATGTTCATTAAATCGAGATTCGCTACCATGTTTTGACCGTCTTTATTAAATTGAAAATCACATGCATGAACATCAATTTCCAGTTAAATACGTATTCAATCGTCAAAGCAAGAATAACAGGCATGCTCAATGTTTCAACTGAACAAGGAATTGATTTTCTTTCATGACTCATCTTAGTCAATTGATATTGATACAGACTCATCAGTAATGAACCGAGTACGATTTTTAGCATTTTCAGAAGTAATATGAACAGATACATGTCATGAGCAGCAACATCGATTGCAATCAAGCATACGATTTCTAGGATCAAGTTCATCATTCAGCTTCACCCAAATGTAATAGTTCACAATTTCCACATGAAGTTTTTCAAGAGTGCTTCGCACTAATATTGCATTATGAACGAAGCTAAGGTGTCATCCAGTCTTTCTTTCGAAGCGTGCGAATTGAAAGTTGTTATTTTCGGTTGCGATGATCTGGAAAAGCGAAAATCGGAAAGTAATCATTTAAGCGTTAGGATAAAATTTTATGGTCGAATCAAAACTATTCATTTTCTCATCTTCAACGTCACGTTAGATTTTCTTACAGGAAATCACCAGAAAAAGGCAAATTTGTTGTGAAGTTTGATTTTTCTCAAGGTTTGAGGCAATTCAAACGAAGACAACAACAAAAATTAGCCGTCATTCTCTTGGCTTATATCTAAGGTAGCTGTGAATATCGTTGATGATGGATAGTGAATCAGATCAAGAATCAAGAGATCAATCGATAGTCCTCATTAGTAACGCGTTGAAAACTGTTAATAGAGTTCTCTTAGTAATGAATTTCAAGATGGTTACTTAGCATTTCCATTTTGATTTCGATCAACTAATTGATTGAAATTTAAATTTTTCGATTAATAGTGACAGAACAAAAACTTGATTGCAGTCAAATGTAAATATGTGTTGGGGAAAAGCGTTTCGTGATGAATCGTAGGAACAATCATTCATTTATGATGATATATCGATTTTTTCGATAAATGATATTCGAAGCTTCGTATCACATTTTGCAGTCGAATGAAGCTTGAATGTCATCTAAGTTCTTTGCTTTTTCTTCCTTTATACATTATACAGAGACATCAAAAGTTGTCATTTTGTAACGCTATCATCTCGAGAATAGGAAATGAATCCATTCATTACTTTCTGTTTTTATAGACACCAGAAAATAGGTTAGAATCATTTGGTGAAATCTTAAGAGCAAATAGAAGTTGATCGTAGAACAGCAGGACGTAATAGCGTTATTTACTTATTAGTATGTAAATTTCTAATTTTATCAAATTCTGAACGATGACTGTGCCTCGCCCCTAAAAATGAACTTTTAGCCAACAATATTCAACTCGGATGAAATTTGCAAGATCTATCTAGACCATTGTGAAAAGCCTATAGTAAAATTTTTAGCTATATATCATTAGGTTTTCAGAAAAAATTCATTGAACGAGTGTCAAAAATAGCTTATTTGGTACTTCTGATCTCTCTTTGGGACTTGATTATATATATCTACGAGTTCATTATTTTAAAGAACTGTAAAAATAGAAATTTTTCCTCATAGTCAGAGAATATACAAAAACTTCAAGCAGAAGAGTCGCATTTTCAACATTATGCAATAATTATCTGCTTCTATTTCAATTTATTTAAAAATAAAATCATAGCGTGACATTTCGTTGTTGAAAACAACTACTTCAGACGAGTTGTACGATAGCTGATGAAATGACATCTTTATTATTTTTGTTTTTACTATTGTGAAGTATTTTTTCTATGTAATGAAATGAAAAGTGCGATGAGAATTTCCGAAAATGCAGCAAGGCAAAAAAAGGGATCTATATACGTCTTCATGAACAATGTCAATGATTCTCTTTTCATGATCAGCTATTATTCTTCTGCTTCTTTTATGATGAAAATTCATGCGATTTTCAGTTTTTTTCCTTCATGATCAAAGGTTTTTCCTCTTCTGGTTTTTCATACATATAATGAAACTAAGCGAAAAAAATAAGTTCATGCAGCATTTTCACTGAATAATTTTTTATTTATCAAAATCTTTGCTTTTTTATACTTGTAAATTAAAAAGTTCCTTTGGATGAATCTCAGTCATCTTTTTACAATTTCCACAAATGTTGACTTGCACCCAAGAAAAATTCAAATGCGTTAATAAAAAGAAACAAGAGCTAATTGAAAATTAATTTAATGAAAATGCTTTGCATGTCAATGTACATTTTTAGTTAGAAACATCAGACTATATAGCTGTTGGCAAAAATCTAACAAATTGAAGTAAACTAACAAGATGATATATCTTAATCATTGTCTCAGAATCATCAACGAATTACCTAATTTTGTTGACACCTTTACTCCGATCGGAATCATGGTTATATGGCCTACTGAGATTGACATTTTAAGAGATTAACCGAGCTTATATTTTTGTTTTTTCTCCTTGCGAAAACTTTTTCGATTCTTTTATCCATAGTAATTATTTTATCATATTTACACTATTCTGATGCACGTTGCTTAATAGTTTCTTTGCCAGAAATTCTAAAGATTTCAGCAACGGTACGTCGTAATCAGTACAGCAAAAGTTGAAGTATGGATGACAAACTCAAATGGTCCTTTATAGTCTAACAAAAAGTTGAGTATGGGTCAATAGACAGAGCATTTGCATATCAGCTATACTTCGATTTTTGCTACGCTGACTACGATATATCCTTTCTAAAATCTTTAGAATTTGTGACAGGAAATTTATTGAGAAACGTGCGATAGAATGCTTTAAATATAGTAAAATAATTAATCATGAATAGAGGTTTAGAAAAAGACTATTGTAGGAAAAGAAAAGATTCTTCTATACTTATAAAACGTATCGTAGCGAATACATTCTTGAACGGTTTATTTGTGTTTTTAGTGAAAATAATGTATTCAAACATCGGCTTTTGCAAAGTTTTTTATGGGTATACTCTATCGAACGAAAGTAATATTATTATGATATCCTTTTCAGTTTTTTCTCTATTCTCTCAAAAGATCAATTGACTCTATCTACTCATTCATACGTTTTGGCTTTATTCTATATTATCAAGTTGAAATCGATATAAATTTTTCATATCTTACATTTGAAAAAAAACCATTATTTTATGAATTTTTTATTATTTTCTTGTAGCAATTAGTTAATACTGACTCTGATCGTCAGTATAGAATTTCAAAAGACGAAAAGTTTTATTTTCTATTCTATTATGTATAAATTAGAGGGTTATCAGACATTTGTGCCAATAATAAGAGCATGACCTATCTTCATATTCTATTGGTTCAATAATGTGAGAGCATTCGATCACTATGTGACTGGACGTTCTTACCTTATAAACGATAATAGACACCTGTTCACTCTTTCCTTCTTCGTCCCCTCTTTCGTATATAAGCTTGTATTCTATATGAAGTACACACAACTGAAATGATGGAGTAGTTTAGTGAACATCTATACCGACGGTGATCGTAACGCTACTTCTTCAATTTATTATTATTGATCACAATAAAATACACAACGCATTGATAACGAAAGAGAATATCATTTCAATATATCTCGATCATTTTTGTTATAACTTTCATGCTGGATTTTTCTACAAGAAAAAAAATATTGTCTCATTTATAATAAATACATGAAACTATGTTCTCTTATAATGGAAAATATAACTCTAGAATCCATTGCTTTCTATTTCGAATGACAAAAATTTGAGGAAATAAAAAGAATGAGTCTTGTACATTAATAGATTTCTATAGTGAATATATTTTTCTTCACTTCAACATGGATAGTTTCATTTTTCGTAGATTATATTTACAGAATGAATAGATGTTGATGAATTTTCTTGTCATATAATACCGAATAAAGACGATAGTTATCACAAGTCATATCATAATAGTTTTGACTGATGTGCCGAGATTTTCTGCATACATTACAAGTAATAGATAAGTACGAAAATTCATTCTAGAAAGAGAAATCAATTTTTCTTTCCATACCTATGTTTGTTCGGTTACAACTTCTTTACTAACATTATAATGATCACGACGTCATAAAATTTTTCCATTAAATGATACAATAATACATGATACCTTACCAATAGGACCGAACCACAATTACATCGAAAGTATTAAAAACTAAACATGTATTTAACACAAAATTGATAGTACATATCAAGAGTACTGCAAGTCATAATATATTAGAATCTTATTTAGGGATTTTTTTAGTAATCATATAATGAAGACGAGATACCGTAAGGGAGTCTTCAAAATATCATTAAAAACTCACAGACAAAAAAGATACAATAATTCGTTATGCGGCTAACATTTTCTTTTAATCATTTCGAAATGTTAATTATAACTAGAAGGAACCTATCACATTTTTAAGCGAATAATCACTAATTGTACTATAGTTTCTGATCGAATACTAAATGGTATAATTTTCTTAGTCAACTGAAAGGCGGATTATGTTTAGATTTTATATGTTTCGAACAATTAAATACAATCGAATATAGAATTGCATACCTCAGAGACAAGTGATGTATTGATTATTTAACTTAAAAGAAATAACAATTTGTACGACTATCTTCAATCATAATTTGTATATACTACCCAGTCTATCTAGTTGTTCGTTCAACCGATTCAGTTGCTGTAAATTTGGTTGGATTTGCAAATATTTAAAGGTAATATAAACTAAATGAACTTTATATTTATAAATAACAGTATTATCAATAATAACTCCGAAAAAGATTAAGGATATATCTCAATACAGATCAATATTTAAAACAGTTCAAAAGTACTAACGCATAATTCCAGATAGCACAAAGAATACATAAGTGTCATTTTTTTAAAACTAGCAAAGTTTTCTAAGGCCACTTTTATTCTAGCTGGAAATATGTCCTTAATCAGCGTTAGCTTAGTATATTCGTACATAATCGAGCAGCACTTATAGCTTGACATGTTTTTTTTTAATGATTCAGATCAGATAGATTTATTTTGTTACGATAATGATTTTTTTAAAATAACAATGATGAATATGTCTTGTAATCCGGAAGATAAAAATCCGGAAAACAAAAAATTCGGAAAACAAAAATCCGGAAAACCAAAAATCCGGAAAATAAAAAACCCGGAAAAGAAAAAATCCGGAAAAAACTCCAATATCCTTATAACGAAGGAGAAAGCATAGTAGTCTTTCATAAACCCTTCCTATTGTCTTCGTCCATTATGATCATCGTCCGCTGGGTACCATCCTTCTTCATTCTGCTCTGCACTTCTATAATTACACCTAGATGGATGCGTCGTGGCGCTGAACACGCCGCCGATTGTTAGATTAGCGCACACGTATATATACACTGTCGGTCCTCTTATCAACAAACGAATGAACAGGTGTCATCCAAACATGTGGGCCTTCGTCACTTGCCTGCACAACGAAGAAGTGCATTTTCGGCAACAAGTGCTCAAGGTGTTAACGGGTGCGCAAAAAATGAAGACGAAGAAGACTTTGGCTTTACAAGCTAAAATCAACACTCTTGCGAAACGTTTCGAGGACGATGAAATCGACTGCGCCGAACATCTCGAGGGGCTCTCTTTATTGGTGGCTAGTAAAAAGTGAAGTACATTCCTCTCGTCATATCAAATGATTTCTCTTCTTTATTGTACATGTTTCTTTGTTAAATAAACTGTTGAATCTTTCTACAGAATTTTTCCCGATTTTATCTTTTCCGGATTTTTTTCCAGTTTTTTTCCGGATTTTTTCCAGATTTTTTTCCGGATTTTTTCCTCCGAATTTTTTCTTCCGGATTTTTTTTTCCGAATTTCGGGACAATACCACAATGATTAAGTATCAAATAATTAACGTATTTTTTTTTAGAAAATTTACACTTTTATTGTTTAGTCTACGAGAACAATAAGTCGATAACAGACATGAAAGAATATAATAATAAAATGTATTGAAAAGGTAGATAAACCATAATATAATGAAAATATCTAAAGCGTGTTAAATATCATCGGAAAAATATTCAGTTGGTGTAAAAAGTTTAAAATTTATAATTTAAGAAATTCAACCAGCAATACGATGCAATCAACATATTTCTTTTGTCGATAATGTGAATAGAAGAACCTTTTCCATCCAAATATCTTAAAACCTTATTGCATGAAAAGAACCAATAAATGGAATATTGTCAGTCAGAAAGAATTGGCACAATTCTTGAAATAGATAAAGTATTATTTAAATGCAAAAATAAATTTTCTAGGAGTATCTCTTTTGAGAAGCTACCCAACGCTACTACACCTTCTATGGATCAATCTTTGACTCTAATATTTGAACTGGCTCATGCTTCCTTAGTGGTGCACCTTGCAACTACTATGTATGCACGCATAAATATTACATATAATCATCTGATTGGACCCTTGTACAGTATTGAATTAGAACTGATTAAACTGAATCGATATTCGGAACATACAGTTGATGTTGTCATGGTATGTGCATGCGCCGTGTTGCAAGCTCGCTCTGTGAACTAATTTGAACATACGTGTTGAAATGTCATTTTAAAAATGTTCTATGCACTTTTACTTGACGCAAACCTTTCGATTATATAAAGATAGAGAACAGATCGAGATAAATAATTAGAAAGCAGTTCCTTTTGACAGTGTTATTCTGAATTGGCTTTTTTTTTGAAAGCACTTGATAATTCTTTCAATCATTTTATCGACATGTTTATCAGAAAGTTCGACTTCGAGTACGAACAATGTAATTATGGTATACATTCGTGCATCAATATAATTTTCTATCCATTCTATGTCTTCGAAGTGAAGCAAATATTCTTATCCATTAAGAATGAAAGGTCACTTGTTTAATATTCAATGGATCTATTTTTCTGGGAAGCACGTCTGTGGTGTGTAAGACAAGTGTGTGTAAGACAATTATGTGGAGACAATTGTGTGTATGGACAATTATGTGTTAGATGTTTGTGTGCAGATAATTGTGTACAAAATGAGTGTGTGTGTGTGCAAATAAATATTTTTGTCAAAAAAAGGTGAAAGACAAGGAAGGAAAAAAAGTAAACAAAATAACAAAGATTAATCAAATAAATAAATCAATAAAGAATTATAACATGAATATATGAGCGATCGCTTTTATTTTTGTATATTATCATCTGTAGGATTTTCTAAAATCCGTAAAAGTCTGGACGCTGTGTGTTGAGTTTGGATTCGCTTTGGTTTTGGTACGAGATCTGTTACTAGTTGAGAAATTTCACCATCTACGTATGATTGCTCTGTTTGAAGGTCACTCAAAAAACGCCAAAATCCAGGATGAGCTGAATCTACGATATTGTTAAGTCGTCAGTGCCATCCTTCGCCGGCGTTGTCAATCAGAACTGGGTTGCCTTTTTCAGTTTCAGAAAATAAAATTGACATGAAGTGTTCGTACTTTCAATGTGATCTATATGATAGTGAATTTTAAATGACTGTAAATGGATATCTTCTATTATTCTCACTCGTCTAAATACTTTCAAGGAAAATTGATCGATGTGCATGCACATTACCGTCCGTTCTCATAAGTGTCTTATACACAACTGTCTGTTCTCATAATTGTCTTACACACAATGACCTCTTCTCATAATTATCTTACACACAATTGTCTTACACACAACAATCATAGACCCGTTTTTCTGTGTCATTATTATGATGAGATATCGAGATTTTTGTGCCGCCTGTATGAGCGATGGGACATTAAAATTTTAAATAAAAAGATCATGAATCGTCGCATACTTGGTGAAATCTTTTTTCTCCAGTCAATGAACTTCGTTCATATGAACAACTCTCTCATTCTGACACTCATTGCGAGAAACTCCATTGATGATTAATGAAAAGATTTGTCATGTTCACTATTGTAGAAATCAACATAATCATCCAATAAATAATTTGACGAAGATTATTCTAGCCTCTATTTATTCGAACGAAATATTGGTAGGTTAAACATTTACAGCTGATTTTGGGCTTGATAGTCGAGATTGCTCTATTTGGTCTATTCTTCGACAGCGACTACTGCAGACACCATTATTCTTGGTATTTGATAAATGAATTCGATCCATCTTTTAAGTGAAAGCGATGTTTGCATCATTTCAGATGTATTCAGTAAACGTCAACATTTTTTGTTTTGAATCAAGTGTCTGACATAAAAATATTTTAGAATATCACATTTCAAAGTATTTCAATGACAAAAACATTAAGAACACTATACAGTAAAAAATAAATATTGATTCTTCCCGACAATATTAATAATAGTTAGTCAATAGACGAAACTAATCATAAAAAACTCTCTCAATATCTTCCCAATTGAAAATGATACTTTTTAAAATCCATCGAAAATAACACAATTTTGATAGTCATGCCTCTGGTTTATCTAGTATCTTGTAATGCATTTTTAATTGACGAAATTCTGAATATCATGAGAAAAATTTTGGTGAATTACAACAAGTTTTATTAGAGATATGTTCGACTGATTTTTATTAGAGGATTCAATAGAAAATTCATCTTATACATATAGTAAAAACGACAAAAAAAAAGCAGCTAGCGTACAATTCAATCGTAATGTCGTTACGCATCATCAATCGTCATTGGATGATAATAAGAGAAGTAAAGAAAAAAAAAAAGAAAAAAAGAAGCGAGAGTGTCGAGAAGAAAAAAAACCAACGTGACGCATTTCGTCTATTTATTGGTTGTGCACATGTGATAAGAAAAGCATTCGATAAAATATTGGGATGACGGAAACAAAACCGAACCAAACGACATCACCATATACGCAGGAAAGTATCTCAACAAATGAGCATCCACTCGGTCAATCAGCTTCAGAATTTCCAATGGAGCCACCTCCAAAATATGGTAAGACCTAGACATATGGCAATAACAAAAATTTTTGGATTTAGACATACATTTTTGTTTTAAGATTTAGGCTTTGCGTATAGATTTGGCTTTCACGCTTAAAGTTTAGGGTCAGTTCGAGTATGAATTTTGGTTTTGTGTCTTCTTCAATTTGAGTATTGGTTACTGTAATAAAGTATTCTAATGCAACTAGCAAGTTTGTTGTAATAGTACTAGGGAAATGAAATGAGAATTACGTTGTAACTAACTAACGACTTTACACTACTTAGAAAAGAAGTGAAATCTATTGATCATTTATTGGGGTTTGCGATTTGGGTTTTTCAGTCGTATAACGAATATTTATTGAAAATAATGTTATTTGATAAGGCAGGGTCAAAGATTTTTCTAAGTTAAGGAATTCAAACCTATTAATTGTTGTAAGAAATTCTCAATTTCACTTTTTCCAATCTCCTAAGATCAGTTGTCAGCGATTTTAGTCAATGTTGACAACAACTGATTTTTCATCAAATAGGTTACTTCTAACCGAAAAAAGAATAGAAAAATCTGAAGAAACCATCTGTAGATTCAGATTTCTTAATCTCGAAAGCCTTTGATCAAGTTTTATCAAATACTGCTATTTCTGCTATATATTATTTCATCGACCAAAAAACCCAGATCAAAAGCTTCTAAAAAATAATCGATAGATCTTATTTCCTTTTTCAGTAGTGCAAAGTGACTAGTTAGCTGCAAGGTAATACTCGCATCATTTCCTTAGTACTATTACGCAAAGCTCACTAGTCGTATATTCTCACGCTTATTAAAACTTAGATTGATCTGAATCCTTAGTCTTAAAACTCAAATTGATGCCCTTAACTATAGTTTGGTTGATGGTGCATGTCTGATAAGAATTTTCTACAATTACGAGTCGCTGTACGAACACTTTTATCCATCAGGATGCATTACATTAGTATATCATCTATTGTTGTACAGTTGATTGCCGCTTCAGTGTCGTATTGAAATATTTATGATCTTTCATTTCTTAAACAAGCTCATCCGTATGTCTCGATTTGTCTATTCAAGGCGAATCACCGATATGATTATGAGTAACCATCACAAGTTCTTACGGCGGTCCTTTATTTCTGTCTACTCTTTCAATCAATAATTATTTGTTTTCTATGAACGAGACATTCAAATTGCTGTTTCTACTATAGTGAAATAACATTCATTCCATGAAAAGTAGAAGATAGGGATACGATTTGTGCATCAAAAGCATATAAAAGAAATCTTTGCGATTTGTTTTCATTGTTCCCCGATCTGTTCAGTAAAATTTCCAGATGATAGAATTTGCACCTCTGCATATAAAAATACATATGCAAGGTTCTCTTCTAGGGACACATAAACACAAAATTATTTTTACTTTAGATCAGATTCTGGACTACTAGATAACTGAAACCAGTGTGAGTATCATCTTTGCTCACTCTTACTTTTTGGAGTCTAAGCCGCACAGAGTGAGTTACTTTTGATTGTGTTATTTTCGACGTTTAGTGGAAGATTCTTGGGTTTGATTCGATCGGTATGTCGAATATCCGCGTCGAATTTTCCTAAGCGTAACATATCTTGGTTCATAAAAATTAAGATTTAATTACCTGAATCCATTTAGCTATCTAGTTACTTTGATAATTAAGACTCATCTGTATTTTTATTAATAGACGATGCTCGACACAGCCCTGCACCGGTCAATCGAAATGTACAGCAAGTACCTCACGTAGTGACTATCGTTCAACCGCGGTTTGGCGATTTGTCTGTCCAGTGCACGTGTCCGAACTGTCATCAAACTATTGTAACACGTGTGGAAAGGTCGAATGGCATACTCGTATGGTTAATATGTGGAATACTCATACTTGTAGGCTGCTGGCTCGGCTGTTGCCTCGTTCCATTTTGTATTGACGAATTGAAGGTATGCTTGCATTCTATCCTGCATGTTTCTCATACTTGCTTTGCATAGGATACAACGCATTACTGTCCAAACTGTGGAATAATGTTGGGCAAGAACAAGAAACTCTGATTGGATAATCAACAAACCTTATTGACGAACAAATATTTCAATTATTATAGCTTTTCGGATAGATTTTTTCCAAAGTTTTTTCTTTTTCCTTTCTTCTATCTACAACACTTAATATTCTATGTTATTAATCATTGCAAAAGGTAGACTCATTTTGGTTAAGTTTTCCATCCAAATCTTTTAATTATATTCTTCTCTTGTTCTGGTTCTCAACATTAATATCTCTTTTTTTTCTTTGTATCTTTCGCGTCATTGCAAACAATTTTTTTTCAAATACTATATAAATACATTCTCAACTGCAAATACATTTTCAATACATTCATTGGGTTTATATTTTTCAGTTCTCTGTTGGTATCTTCACGCATTACTTCTTCAAATTCTTGGAACGAATGTTTCATTGAAAAATTCATTGATGAGCATCATTTTTTTGAGCAAGAAATTTATTTGTCTTTGTGCTCACGGCAAATTCGTTGTTGTTCAGGTAAAGTTACTGTTTTGATCGACACTATAAAATTAATGAAACAACATAATCATAGAAACCTATTGAGTCGCTATAAAATCGACGGATGAAAGAGCTCCACGAATAGAACATTATTCTTAATCTTCATTCGTCATGGACACGCTCCGATTCAATGAAAGTCTCTAGAACAATTAACATCAGAGAAAGCCGATTCGTTATTCGATGATCTATTTAAATAGTAATATCTAGATAACCGAAATTATTCTTCTCAGTAGATTCATATGAACTATAGCAATGATATCTGATTGAGTGGTTTTCGAAACAAAACGATGATTTCTATCACGAAGAAATCGATCAAGTGTAGTATTTGTGCAATTCATTTTGTTTAGGAAATTACGGTTCTTTTGTGTGGGCTTCAAGAGATAAGCGGTGTCAAAATAAGTAGAAATCACTATTTCGTAATTATTCATTTACGTTTCAATCAAACATACCGAACGGTTATGTTGGTTATAAGTCATCCATATATCGTATATTCGAGCCCGATTGGTTACTGTATATTCATATTCGACTTTCTAGAGTTTATCCATTGAATCAGGTGGATAATGTATATCGTGTATAAAATGGATTTTCATTGAATAGCAGAACTATAATTTGTTCCAGTTTTTATATCCTTGCTTTTTATGTCAAAGACAGATAGCTTTTTCTTCTAATTACAAGTAACAGCCTCATTATATGGAAAACCAAAAATGAATGTAGATAACACTGAAGACGCTTTCAGATACTTTTTATGAATTGTAATCGGTCTCCAGAACATTCTTGCACACACAATTTCTTCCCGAGACATTCGTTCTAAGTAAACTTGCATATTACTGCAATTATCGTTTCGATTTTTTATTGTCAATTGACATTGGCATCGTTTTTCACTGATAGAGTGGACCTCACCGTTTTGCTCTGTTATGCCTCTTTTTTTGCTAGATAAATCTAATTATGAGCAGTTTTCAGTGAATACAACGAATTGCGTGTAACAATTGTCTTATTATATGTAGTTTTGCTATTAATCGTTTCTTTTTTATTTCTGCACATCTATTCTAGTCATCACGTTCATCATCACATATCCTTAGCACAGTGCGTACTAGTAAGAAGTTTCTTCATCAACACACTCGTCTGCACCAACATTATTCGAGCAA
The DNA here is from genome assembly GCA_905250125.1 of Rotaria sordida. Taxonomy (NCBI): domain Eukaryota; kingdom Metazoa; phylum Rotifera; class Eurotatoria; order Philodinida; family Philodinidae; genus Rotaria; species Rotaria sordida. The sequence continues at coordinate 77,913 of CAJNOL010000850.1, forward strand.
GTATCGTAGTATCTACTTTCGGCTCCTTGAAATTGGTCTCGACTGTAGAACGTTTTGGGATTTTGACATGTTTGCAATGTTGTGGGGAACATATTTTGTTTCATACATAAAAATTCATTTTCGAAAATACGATAAAAAAATTTAGTGACAAATCAATGAATAGATCTGGCCAGAATATACATTGGAAAATTAGGCGTCTCTTGTGCTTTTTCTTTGCATTTTTATTTTGCCATATCAATGTATCATGCATGGTTCTCACAATGTTCTTCCGTCTTTGAAAGTATTTGCTCATAATGGTACAGATAGATTCGATGTTATTATTGATGATCGTGACTATTGAATGTCTCAAAAGTTCTATAGGCTGATTCTGTTTTTTTTTCGTATTACACTTCTTTCTGACGGCATATCTGTTGTTGAAGATAATTATAAGACTTATCTTAGTGATTATGATCAATAGTATTTGAAATCAATCAATACCGATCGAATTTTTAAGAATTCTGACCGATGACATTCAATCGAAATTGCCAATACATATGAAGAGTGCTCTCGATCCTCTCCACAGTTGTCTGAAAACAGGCAACAATATTTGTTTGATGGCAAAGAAATTGACGTGTCATGCCTAATTATGTGGATGTATTCTGGTCTACATTATGTTTACATGATAATTTACTTAGTAAATGTATCCTGTCCCATTTCAGAAGGCTGTCAAGCGTTGTCGATGGCTTGATTTCTTTTAGTCTAGTATTCGTAAGAAGATAGAAAACGACTGAGCTTTATATTGGCAAAACATTATTCTTTGGCTAATTTTACAAAATTTCGCATAATTCTTTACCTTTTGAATTTATGTGTAGATATGACATAATCGACACCTGTGATCATGAAAATGAATAGTTCTAAAATAGAATTTGAAAGGGTAAATGATCAATACATCCGTGAATCAGTTGCATTTCTCTTTTCTTTTCTCAATTCAGTGATCTTGCCAAAGAGATCCAAAGAATAGTATTCATTTTTCATCTCCATTCGTACCATGAAATTAAGAAGGATTCGTCGAACGTGTTGAACAGAGTCAAGCATGACTGTTAGGCACTGTCAATATTCTTAATCGTTGTAATCATCTTTTTGCGATGAAAATCAAACTCCGGTATTTAAATACAACGTAAGAAAGAGAATGTGCCAAAGCGGAAGGATTGTCATGTGTCAGTAGTTTCGTTTAAATCCATTAGACAATGTTCTTCATCTTAGAAAAAAATATGCACTTTCAACTGTGCACGGTCATGAAATCGATTGTTTGTTCATCACAACATTTTGTTCGTGGTTATTTTCTTTGCATGATGAGCACCAACACGATTCTCTAAACAATCTACTTGGTTTACTCTGCCATTTATGATTTTGCACTAATTAGTTTTCATTCGAAGATCTGTTCAAAGAAAAGGTGATGTAAAATAAAATCAGAATGCAGATGCTCAAAAAAAAGAACGCTTCTCGATTCAAAAATCTGGTTGGAGAGTCTTTATACGAGTTGTTACCCATTGAAAGTTATGAAAATATGCTTCTTGTTTCTTCTGGAAGAAGTGGTTTGTCCTCGTATTTCTTTGATACCTCAAGCCAAGTGTATGGTTGACATTATCACAGAATGTTGTGATGATCAATAAGATAGTTTCACTGTTTATAAACATCTGTCAATTATGGCCTATACCATTGAATGAATTCCGAAACAGAAATCCTTCTATTTCGTCCTGAATAACGCTCTTCGAATTAGAACCTGGAAAAAACTTAAATTTTGATTTCGGTATTTTCAGTCATACTGTAAAAAAAAGAGCTGAGTCCTAGGATGATATTAAAATGAAATTTATTTTGCGAAATTGAACGATTAATCTATAAACTCTTCCGTCCGATCGAATCATTGAGATTTTTCTGGATGTTCAAAAGTCTGCTTGGTTCCCTATTGTCTTCTATACTACGTTGTTACCAGGAAATGCGGTAACTGAAGTGAGTAAACAGTATTGTGATATATGGTAATAATGAATCAGTGCCGTTTCTAGTATCTCGAGTAGACAAGATGTCCGAAGTTGTGCAGAAGAAGAGGTGGGACTTAGTACAGGTAGGGTGTAATGGTTGTGGAAATGAAACAATGACGGTGACGTTAAATTAATCATCTCATCCTTACCTTGATAACGACATCCTAATCCCTTCTCTCCATCTACCATTATCATTACATACTCGATCTCACCTTGCCATTGTGCGGAGTGTTTTGGATGTTGTAGACTGCAAAAGACAAGAGTAAAGACTGATAAGTTATAATTTTTGTTCTTATCATCCTATATGAGACCATACGACTATTTAAGATTGTAGTGCTTTATCAAAAGAGTAAGCTAAAGTAACAAAAACTTTTCTGCTACTTTTTCTCGTTGATTCAATGTCTACCACAACAGTAAATATCGTACGAATACCAGCAACGAAAGAAAATGCTGAAGATGAAATCTTAGAATGCCTTCGACGAGATGGTGTGGCTATTGTTACTGGAATGTATGCGATGAGTCATATTGAACAAGTGCAAAATGATCTAGCTCCGCATTTTGAGTCCGATGTTGTCGATAAATCAGGCTTTTTTCCTTCGACCACGCAACGGGCCACGGGTCTCTTTGCTATTTCACGTGCTTGTGTCGACTTGGCCATGCATCCTTTACTTTTGGCTGTGGCCAATCGATTACTCACATCAACATATTCTTTTTGCCAAGGTACGCAGAAGAAAACTGTTCAATCCAAACCAATCATTTCATCCACTGTCGGTTTTCGCGTTAATCCTGGCGGTCAACAACAAGAGCTTCATCGTGATGATAATGACTTTCATACGCGACCCTGTGATTGGCCAATGATGATAGGCTGCGTAATTGCCCTAACTCGGACTCACAAGAATAATGGAGCGACTATAGTGATTCCTCGTTCACATTTGTGGGAAGACGAAGATCGAGTACCACTAGTAGAAGAAGCTGTACCCGCCGAATTAGAGCCCGGTGATGCGACTATTTTTGTTGGAAATTTATATCATGCTGGAGGATCTAATATAACTCTAGATGAGCGGCGGGAAACAGCAGGTATATTCATGGCTAAAGGGTTTTATCGACAAGCCGAAAATGAATACCTGATGGTACCACCTGAACGATGCAAAGAACTTCAATTGACTCCAGCAGAATTACGTGTGCTTGGCTATGGACTCTCGCAACCAGCTTGCGGATTTGTCAAATACAAAGATCCCATGGAGTCTGTTTTCGGAATAATAGATGATGAGACGGTTTCGATGTAGCAAACAGGTCTCGAAAGTATATAAAACTTTGTCCACGTAATCTGTCATTGACTTCTGCTCGACAATTTTCATGTGACAGATCACCTGAAATCCGACAGAGCAGTTTGCTAAATAAAAAAATCCCGAAGACAATTTAGCATGCTTCTATTTGTCAGTAGTTATATTATCTCTTCGTGCAGTAATAATTTTCAAGCATTTTTTGTGTACTCAAAAAGTGAGTACACTATAGAATCGGTTAGTGTGTCCGTCCGGCCGTTTACACGATAACGTTCGAAAGGAGAGTCAGATCACGATGAAATTTTCTATACAGTTCAGTCTCATCAATGTCTCGGTCGAGTTCGAAGATGAGCCTGATTGGACGAGCCCTTCCTGAGTTATTGAAAAAATACTGATTTTTTTCCCTATGTTTCCCTATGAGAAAATCGACCCTTCTCTGTTTCCCTTAAAAACTTTTCCTATCATACTCAAAATAAAACCCCAACTATTATATACCATTCGATAGAGAATTTCACGAGCTACAAAATGGTATATAAAACATAAGGAAACAAGAAAGTTAACTCACCTATTGCAAAGATAATTAAACGGAATTCGGTTCTGTGTTTGTCCACGCTCTAATTGATCCCTAAATAGAGCTCTATCTTCCGATCACAGAGATGATAGTCCAAGGTTTTCTGGGATGGAGAACTCGAATCTGTGCTCCATTCGTCTCGAAATTTCATTGGTTGAGCAGTGACCAATAGAAATCAAGTTATAGGAAAAACGAGTTTCTTAAGGTAAATGAAGGTGAAGAGTTCAAATCTGAGCTGTATCTGCCTCCAAATCCTATTGATTGAGCAGTAGCCAATAGAAATCAAGTGTTTATAGAAAAGGTTTGCCAGGACAATTTTGATGTCCACACATTCTAGGAAGACTCATCTGTCTCATTCACTTTTTGAAGTACACATAACTCTCGGATTTAAATCCGAGGTTTCCGCATTTATTTATAAGGAATGTTAACACATTCGCGGCGATATGAATGTTGTTTTCTCATAATTCGTGAAAGGTACTATTTCTTCAATCACGGTAATTGTAATACTTCAAAACAGCTTTTATCAAAGTTCCTCTTATAAATATGAGCTATGAACATCCCTTTATCAGTGGTAAACGAATTAGCCCATTTGGTCAAAATATGGCATAGATATTCAATCTTTTTTGTGGTAAATGAACTTTTGGATCACTTTATATTGTGACCCACTGATGGGTCTCATCGCCTGAAGTGTGCTAATAATGAGGTTTCACGTACCCAGATCAACCAGGTAACATTCTTTTGATTGGAATAGACTGTGATCGAACCAATTGTTGTTTTATTGTATGAAAGTCAAAGATGATAGAGCAGCATCTGAGTCCCTTAACAATCTTCAGATACTGAATAGATGTTGTCTATTGTTGAGATGGTTCTCAAAGGTGCTATACTTCATTAACGAATTCATTAAATGTGCCATTGTAATTTCGTGAATATATTATTAATGATATTATTTTGTATGTGATAAAAATATGTATACTTAAATGGTATCATGAATATGTTACTCTTATCAGTCACATGTTGTGCTGTGAATTAAACTTGAATTCAGATAGCTATGATTGTTGCTATCTACGAATGGTTGAGCAAGACTTCTGATAACGTTGCTGATAATTCTATATACCAGTTAAAACTAAAATGTTTGTTGCATGAATAAATAGTATAATGTTTGGCTTTTAATTATTTACATATATATATATGTAATAGCTTTATTCGAGTTTAATTCTAATATTCTTTCAGAGAAATTCAATTTCAACCGGAAGCATATTTAAAAAATGAATAATGAATTCAACGGATACTGCATTGGAGTTCGAATCATTTTAAGAATAGATGCAAAGACAATTCACAAAGAAATTTCAATCACATTGAGATTTAATGTTTCATCGTAACCAATATCTACAAGATGGGCATAGCGTTTTGATGAAAGATGAGAAGATAACAATGATAAAAATCAATCTGTTCGTTGGATTTCCGAGTTTATATGTGGAAATATTAAACTGGTAGAGCAGGCTATTAATAATAATCCAAATTTGTAAGTATGTAGGGTAAAGGTAAGCATGAGAGTGAGCGTATAAGGAGTATTGCGAGCCAAACAATTTATTATCAGTCACCCATCCATATTGTACCCGCACCTCATCAATTAGCGAATAGAAAATTTCTTCAGACTACATATTCTATATTAGTTTTGAATTGTTTTAACATTTGTCAGACACAGATATTACTGATTAACTATATACTCAATCTGTTTTCTACGTTATATTTTCTTTGTTACGTGTGTTATTTTTTCAAAATATATACTTTAAATAGTAGAAAATACAAATAAATCTATGATAAATCAAAGTGTAAAGTAATTATTTAACTTTGTTTCCATAGTATAAATTGATATTAAAATGAATTGATGTTATCATTACTGTTTATAAGTCAGTCATATTCATTCTTACCATCGAGAATTTTCTCATATTTCTGTGATTCATATGAGAAAATTTTTCTGTGGCATTGTCCATGGCATAGAGTATGAATCATTGCATAGTTAGAGAAAAAAAAAATAAGCGTATATAAGATGCTAGACTTCGAATATCGATCACAGCAGATTTCGACCCTTTGCAAAATACTACTGGTATAAGTCTTTTAATTTGAATTTTTCATCGAACGCAGTTTTTAATATTAACAACAGTCTTGACTCTCTGTTTTCTTCCTTTCCGTGATTTACTGAAGAACTTACAAAAAGAAAGAATTGTATGCACATAATTGACCATAGACGTACACCGTACACGCTGATCATATTTGAGAAATAGACAACACATGTTTTTTTTTTAAAGCATAATAAGAGTGAGTCCCCATATGAAGAACTTATTCTCAATAGCAATGATCGAATTTTTATTCGACAAAAATGAAATTCTTCAGAAGAACTATTTTAATTGGTGAATGAGAAAAACTAATTAATTTACAAGGAAAATTAACAAGACTTGATTTACGACTGTTTTCAATTACAATGGGCTTTCAGAAAAATTAATCGTCGTCTCTTCGACTGATCAACTGATAGAAGCGCCATAGAAAACCTAAAGTGAGTATGATGAGCCAATGATTACAATATTCGAGTTCGGTTGGTCTTCTCAACGGTAATTGAAGAAATGAAACAACTTGTATGCAATTATATTTGAAAAAATCAAAGACATCTTATCGCTGGAGAAACCTGTATACATGGAAAATCTATTCCAATGCTAAATGCCCTCTTTAGAATAGAATGCAGAATTAAATTCCACCAATCAGCTATTCGACTTGTGTTACTGATAGATTTATTTCACTGGAAAGACGCATATCTGTACATAGAACTTTTAGCGTGTGAAGATGAGAGTGAGGAGAATTCCATTATTCTCACCTTGGCTTCAGGATTCTCTATCGGCTTCTTATCGATACGAAAAATCATCATGAAAAAAAGATATTGAAAACAAACTGACGTACAGAACTTCTTGTGAATATTGCGCCACCGTTTATATCGAACAGTCTGTATTGTGATCAAAGAATAGCTAAACATCAAAAAAACAAGAGTGAACAACGATCTGAATGGGAAAGTAACAAAACATGTGGCTAATATGGACATGTACTTGATTGCTTTCAAGTTCAAACGATGGTAAATGAGACGAATTGGAGGAGATAAATGATAAGGAAGACGTTGGTTACACGTGGTATGAAAGAGACAGCTATTAACAAGATGAAACATGAAGTAACAACGTTTTGATGAGAAGCCTTGCATGCAGAGGATATTCTTTCGATCGAATTGTTTAATCTAGTTCGTTGAACGCGATGAGAAAATAAAATGATATAGCAAAAGGTAGCTATCATTGTCACCTGGTGAGTGACTGAATTGTAAAGAATAAGCATATTGTGTATGAAAATGGTTTGTGATAAGAAATCGAAAGTTTATGCAATCTTGAGTATTAGCTGATGAGACGATCTTGATAGTGGTTATCGAATTTCTACTCTGTCTACTTATATGTACTGCTGCTGTGTGAAATATAAAAGTGATCGATGTATTGTGTCAACGGAGTTCGCCATGGCATAACACAGACACACCACAAAATGACAATCATATCATCAGAGAATATCACAAATGCCATCGTATAAAGTGGTTCATTCATTAGTATGCATCTGTAAATCAAATGCTAGTGATTTTATGGCAGATTTTTCTAAACCATGGTATACTTTACAATAATATGCTTTGCCTTTTCACTATCTACCATCTGATTAAGATGAGGTACTCGATAATTGAAATACTGTGAAAAGAGAAAAATAGCTTTTTGTTCATATAGAAAGACTTTTGAGATGCGTGGACTACAATCATTTTCCTATTAATAAAGGTATATTTCCTGATGTTAATTGGCTTTTGACTCGCTACTTAGTGCATCTTCTAGACCGTAGTAAACTATGTCTACTATAAAAAGAGCTCACGCTAATGGTCTATTTCTGAGGAGATCGAACACTTTTAGTGAACTTTCGATGTGGAACCCCACCTTTTTAGCAAGACCATATTTTCGAATTTCAACCTGAAATTCTGTTTATATAAGGACATGAATTAGATTAGCTTGGAAAAAAAAACTTTAAAGTTTTCAGACTATATCTCGTTGCGACAGGTAGCTTTCGAAAAATATATACTGTAATTATATATTGTCTATCGAAAAGAGCGTATACCTTGAAAATTCCATATGTGAGAGAAACTTCATACGAAGTTTCTTAATTTTTTAAATACAAGCTAGTCTAATTAACGTCTTGATGTCGGCAAAATTTCAGGTCGAAATTTGAAAATACGGCTTTACCTAAAAAATAAGGTTCTACATCGTAAATCCACCAAAAGTGTTCGATCTCTTTATAAACAGGTCATAAGTATGAATTCTTTTTTTTTAATAGCTGAGATAGTTTACTAAGATCTACAAGATGCACTAAGTATTGATTCAAAAGTAAATTGACATCTGGTAATGTTTCCTCGTAAGCTGTGTATTCAAACGAAAGAAATAGTTTATTGTAAAATGACTTCTCACAATCACGATGGTATTTATTTGTTATCTTGTTGCTTCTGTAAAAATCTAATCATTCAGAATGTGTTCAAACAAGTTAATAGTGAGTCGAAGCATCGTATGAGGGATTTTCAATGATAACTTCGTTGATATGAATGTTCGATGCGGCCAAATTATTATGACCTTCGTCATGACTATCAAATGATCGGTTGCGCGTTTCTGGAAGTATAAATAGTAGCCCAACTATAACCAAGCCCAATACACTATAGACATAAAATGTTATTCGAATATATCGATCACCGAGAGCGGCATCAACGATTGGCGCTAAAATAGCACCAACACGTCCAAAAACCACCAAAACTGCGTTACCAAAGCCACGCATCGATGTTGGAAAGAGTTCCGGAACATAGATCCATGAAACAGACACTGCTCCACTAATAGTCAATTTACCTATTTGTGAAACGATAACAACCACAAGTGGATTGGTATGTATGACAAATGGAATGATAATAACACACACCGATGTCAATAATGCATAAAATAACATAGAAAATTTTCTGCCTAAACGAGTGATCATTAGAATACTGGCAGATACGTAACCGATGCCTTCAACAACAGCTCCTATGATAATATTCCAGTAAGGATTCAGAGTGCTATCCATTGAAGCAAGTCCATAAGATATTTTAATATATAATAGCATGGTGACAAATCCGATGCAGGCACTGGCGCTTAGTCGCATAAGTATACGTCGGTTGATTCTTGTTTTTATCCTGACATGCTTGGGACCTTCTTGCGTTACTGGTAAACTTTTGATTAATTCTTCGAAGTATGAAAGCCATTCTGCGTCTACATGACCGTTTGTTGTAGCGATCGTACGTAAACAAGTCTCGAGTTCAGTAAACTTCTTTTGATTAAACAGCCAATAGGGCGATTCTGGTACAAAATACAGATAAAAAAGAGTGATAACATAAAAGCCACTATTGAACCATTTCAACTTGAGCCAATCACGAGCCAAATAGGCAAAAACTGTGGTAAATATCTCGGCTAAGGTGAAACTGATCAAAGCAAGATTGCCTGCTAGAGTAGTGTATGTGGATGAAGTCAACTCCATAAGCAGAAGAAAAGTCATGCTAAAGGCTCCTGCAGTTGACATGAATTGATTGAATAGCAATAGACCAAATCTTTAAGAAAAAATCATTTTATTTCGATTATTGATATAGTTTTTGTCTTTACACCTACTTGCTGTCAAGAGACATGGAGACAAACTGAAGCAACAACTGAGTGAGGACAATAGGAATAACTTGCAATATTGTCAGTATTTGAATGATTCTTTTTCTTCCAATCTTATCGCCGATCAATCCACTGATCAATGCAGTGCATCTACATAATAAATTAGATATGATAAATCACTGGAAAATGAATAGACGTCTTACGTTCCGAGTTGAAGTGCGGTTGAAAGCCACGTGCGCTTCACAGCATGAGTGCAGATCAAGTTGGCTTCTTCTGTGAATGTTTTGCCGAAGACTGTTCGATCGTAAACAAAATCGGTACACGTTGTTCGATTGATAGTCTCACAACGAGCCGTCGACGATTGCCAACTATCGATTAGTAGTTTATGAGTTATATTAATCGATTCAAATTGGTCTTCATCAGGCCAGATTGTCGACGGAAGTCGGCACCGAAACAAAGGCTCGGCGACTCCAAATACATAATAAAAAGCACTAATACTATTGCTGATAGCAATCAGATTCAAAAAGACGTAATGAATCCATTGATATCGACTAAAATCCCCACAACGTCGAAGTACATTTTCTAAGGAGATCTGATTGCCTTGGATCATATCTTCCTAGATGAATCTCGATTTTATTGTTTTCACGTGAAAATATATTGGCGTATTTTGAATTGCTCGCTATCGATCGATGACTATTATTTTTAATAAGATACGGATAGGCGCCTTTATTTGACATCGCACCGTTTCGTGCTTAAGCAAAGGTCTATAGATCTTATCTCTATTTTGCCCTTTTCAAAATTGACACATTAGTAGCTAATTTAATCCTGAAGAAATAACAAGCTTTAGTTTACGATTTGAATTACAATGTATGGTTTAAAGAGCAACATGCTCGATCGTATCCAGAGCATTACAATGATCGACATCATCAATGATCTTTTGAATAGTATTCTGGACACCTCTTATTGCTTCTCAAAACTTTCTTCTTTGTTTGTCAACAACTCTACTTCATTCATAACTAATTACCATTGAGCCAAGCTATATTATGCATTAGTCTTTCTCAACAAATTGCAGCGTTAATTTACTCTCTTTTGTTGATCTGTTTACTAAAACTATAACAGTGATTTTCTTCATCGAAAAAATGGTTTTAGAAAAAAAAAACATTGAGGTATCTCGATCAAAATAAAATCTGCAAAAAGCTACAATACATTAAGAACATATGTAGATTTATGATGAAAAAAATCTCACTAATACTGATTTTTGAGCATTTCATACTTATTATGAGTTGTCTAACGAGGGAAGGCCACCAACTGCCTCCTCGCTTTTGAGCTGAAACTCAGTTGACAATAGGTAATCGAACGTGCTGATTCCGAATATCACAATGGTTTTTGTCCACTTTCGATTTAAAGACTCGTTTTTAAAGATCTTGGTTTTTCAACCGAAAAACCATTTTCACTAAAAAAATGTTTTTGATCTGTCCAAATGAAAGAGCACGTCGTCAAACCTACAGAAAACAATTTTTCAAGATTCTAAGCGAGGTTTTGAGCGAGTTTTCTACGTCTAAGACTTAAAAAAAGAGGGAAAAGCCGCTAATATTCTTACACAATTTATGAAAGAAAAACTACTGTCTTTCTTTCTGTTCTGCTTTTTTACTTATTAAAGGCATTCAAAGAGGAGGGCTGCATGCATGTGTTAGACATGATATACATCATGATACATTCCAATTTCACAAGAATTTGGTATAAAGGAAAAACTGTGCACAAATAGCAGCTATAGAAAAATTTTCAAAGCATGTGAGATGCATAATTCAGTGCAAAGAACAGAGAACGAAAGAGAAATATTTATTAGAGCAGCAGTCTATAAAAATATGTGTAATTTTAACACTCTTATCGGAGTGTCAGAGTTATATAACGTTTGATACCAAGTTTTTACTCAAACTCGAAAAGTATCTGTCCATTTCGATAGATTTCATCACTCTTTTTCCGTAAATCAAAATGAATGCACAGAACATCGTTTCGGCTTTGAGTGATTCAATTCCAAATAATTTAACTGTTACACAACAGTCTCTGATTACATCACAGGAGCGACAAATGGCCGAACATCTAGCTAACACTGTTAAATTAATGGCCAGTGGACAAAAATTTGATTACGTTGAAGAAACAACTTTAGATTTCGGCCGTTATACCGACGATGAAGAGAGTGAAGAGGAGGAAGAATCCATGCTGGATGAGAAAGAAAGTGGAGAAATGGACGAAGATTGGAAGGACAAAGAATTAGCTTTAGAAAAATATAATTTAAGAAGCTTTTCAGAAGAGTTTATGCGTCAAGTTATCGATTTTGTTGATCACGCAGGTCGGGGAAGTAAACATGGAAGATCTTGGAAAGCCATTCATCACCGATTTCGAACAATCCCAGACAGAAGTTATATTCCACGTTTTCGAAAATATTTGGAACATCATGGAACAAAGCGACAAAAGACTCAAGATCTGGACAGTTTAGTTTACAAAAAGTTAGTTGATACAAGACAAAAGAATCTCGTCGTTCATGATTTGGATATCCAGCGGTGGAGTTTAAAGATATCTAAAGAAATAAAGCTCGACGATTTTCATGCTTCTCATGGTTGGCTGGAGAATTTCAAAGATCGTCATAGATTAACTTCTCTGAAAATTACAAACTTTGTTTCACACCATCAAGTCGAAAACCGGGAAGGTATAGAAAAATCAAAACAAAATTTTATTTTGGAGTTTAATAAAGTGTCATCTCACTTTAAGCCATCTGAAATTTTTAATACAGACCAAACAGGTGTCGAAAAAGAATTACACTCCACTCGTACTATCTCTTTCGTTGGTGAAAAGAGGACTTTTGCAGCTGTTCAGTCGAAAAATGTTACTACACATTCTTACACTTTACAGCCAACTATCTCATTAGACGGACGGCTCTTAGAAACGATTTATTTATGTTTGCAGGAGCAGGGAGGTGAGTTAAACGTTAGTCGAATCGTTTTAAACCGCTATCGCTCGTTTTTTTCCTTATCTTAGGAAAAATGGGAGAGCAAGTTAAGAGACAATTGTTTCAGCCGAAAAATGTCGTTATAACCAGTTTGGCGTCGGGAAAACTTATTACTTCATTGGTTGAATATTGGAGAGATAACTGTTTTCTTCCATTGGTTGGTGCTAAATGTTTGCTGCTATCAGACAGTTACCCAGGACAGAATCGTGAAGAACTCTATCAACCGGAAAATTGCGGTGGTAGAAAGGTCACACGTTTACAAATACCACAAAATACAACTGACGAGCTATAGCCATTGGATTGTTATTTCAACAGACAAATTAAAATTTTCCTCAAAGCATGTTATCATCGTGTAGCGTTGGATGAACTAGCTATACACTTACACGCACGAAATAACATCATACGTTTAGTCAGTCTAATGCACAATCAATTGAGCGCAGATGTATTCACGCCAATGATCAAATACGCTTGGTTCTCCAGTGACTTAACACGTGAAGATCCTTCTCCATTTGTCAACGTTAATCAAGTTTGCTTCGCAAGTGCAGGAACTCATATACAGTGTGAAGAAAAAGAGTGCGATGAATCTGTTTTTATAACTTGTGCTCGACGTTCGAAGAAATTGTGTTTTCAACACTTTTTAACCAGTTATCATTTCCATTAAAAACGCAGCAAATATTTTTACGAATCATGGCTCTGTGAAACTGCTTTATTGCCCCCTTTATCACAAATTGCTAATAACATGTGTGAAAAAACAGAACAGAAAGAAAAAGAGTAGTTTTTCTTTCATAAATTGTGTAAGAATATTAGCGGCTTTTCCCTCTTTTTTTAAGTTTTAGACGCAGAAAACTCGCTCAAAATCTCGCTTAGAACCTTGAAAAACTGTTTTCTGTAGGTTTGGCGACGTGCTCTTTCATTTGGACAGATCAAAAAAAAGTTTTTAGTGAAGATGGTTTTTCGGTTGAAAAACCAAGATCTTTAAAAACGAGTCTTTAAATCGAAAGTGGGCAAAAACCATTGTGATATTCGGAATCAGCACGTTCGATTACCTATTGTCAACTGAGTTTCAGCTCAAAAGCGAGGAGACAGTTAGCGGCCTTCCCTCGTTAGTGTCATCGAGAACTATATTTATCTATGATAGTAAGTCGAACGAACATCATCATTTATACATATCCATCATAATTTTGAAGAAACTCGAACAATTAAAATAGATGATTTATGAAAGTGTCCTGCAGTGGATTTAACACCATACTAGAGGAAAAAATCAATAAAAATATTCTTATTTTTATTTACTTTTTGATCAGATGATGTCTCGATGATCTTGAAAAACTTATCAGAGGTAGTCAACTTTAAAGACGAAGTTCACTGTATTTATACATCGAGTAAAAATTCCAAATACTTTTTTCGTACTTAAGTTAAAGTACAAGTACGTTTTTTTAAGTACAGGGTGTGTCAAAAGTTATTATACCGAAGAGAAAAACTGAATGTCTTCGCTATGATTTGCTCAAATGGGTTGATTTTGTCCTACCGAAAAAGAAGTGTTCGTAGGTCATATTCATAAGAAGAATATTCACAAAAACTCTTTTGAAGTGTTACTGTTGACTTCACTAAAGAACTGTAGCCTTCCACAAATTATGAAAAAACCATATTGCACTTTTCTCAATAAATTCTCAGTGTCTATGGTTGAAACTTCCAGAATACGATGAGTAACAAGACATATATCTATGGTACAAATTTCAGACCAAACAACAATATTGCGGAGAATTAATAAAATAAATTAGGTATAGTTTATTTTTGTCCTGGACAATAATTATATTGCTTTTGCATAATTCCGAAAGGTTACAGTACTTTATTGAAATGAACGATGATATTTCAAGGCAGAGTTTGTTAATTTTTTCTTTATGAACATGATGTATGAACACTACTTTATCAGTGGTAGAAGAATCAGCTCATTTGGTCAATATTTGGGGGAGATATTCAATTTTTTCTTCAATATAATAACTTTTGACCTACCCTGTACAAGTAGAATACTTTTATTTGCTATACTTGTACTCGTTCTATCTCTACTCTAGATATATAGTAATTAAGGTGATTGTAGGTGATAAACCGTTTGTAATATAATAACTGACTTAAAAGACCCTCTCTATTTGTGGTGCCATATTTGTCTGTTACGAAATGACAGTCATACATTAGCAAATCTAATGGTACCTCAATTCGTTCTTCATGCGAAACCAACGCATAGCACTTACGCGAATCGATAAGAATCACTTCCTATTGTAAAATATTTCAAAATATCGTATATGAAATACTTGCACAAAGAGCAAAGATGTAAAGTAAATGAGTAGTCAAATGAATGATATGGATTAAGATCTTCAGCAAGAAACAATCTAATCTGTATTCAGAGATTATTATGAACCAATCGCTTGTCATGCATACTCGCACTGTGAAGAATGCATAAGCATCAATATCCATTTCATATGTCGGCTTATCCACGCAACGCGTCACCTTCAATGCCGGTAGTTTGAAAAATCAGGTCTAAATATCACCAACATTATCCAATATAAAAAAAGAGAAAATGTATAAAAGCTATTTGAGGTTTTCAGAGCATGAGATCTAACTCGCATTTATTCACCATTGTGGATACGCTAATAGTAGAAAAAGGGTTTTATTTTTCCAATTTTCGTCATCACGTAACGTTAATGTGACCAACGTTTCACTATTAATGAGAGACCTTTTCGGAAAAAACTTTTTTCACATTAATACTCCAAAGTGTTTACTACAAATCTATTGTGAAATATTTTGTTCAAGATGATATACATTTGGAGAAAAACAAAGAACGAGTACAACACCCTCAAATTTTTGTCCCTTGTCCATCATCGTGTTACGCTGTATATTTTTGCTATGATTTTCAGAATGCTTTGCTAAATAAACTCAAATCTACCGGATTTCAAGAGTACATAAGGAGACATATCTTCTGACGAAAAAATCAAATATTCTAAATGATTTTGTTGCTGAGGAAATTTGGACACACAGCGGACAAAACGTCATCGCGTTACGCTTTGACAAGCCGATCTACATCTGCATCCAAGAAATAATATGTTGAGAAAAAAAAACATCAAGAAAATGTCATAAACGAGCAGCTATAGTTGAAATTTTCCTAAAGAAAAATAATGAATTCACAGGAGGCAATTGAATACTGCCTGTCATCGAAACAATAAAGAAAGCGAAAAATAGAAACTACAATTCGAAATTAAAATAACAAGAAAAATTATTCGCGATTTTCTATAATAATCGAAGACCAAAATTGTGGAACACGATGTCAAAGATATATCCGTATGAAAGCGTCAATGCTATGACGGCAAATAGGACAAGATCGAAGAGAATGGCCACATGGTACACACGTACACAAATGACCACAGGGTATGCATGCCAGACGCTTTTCTGCTTCCAAACACAACACGCAACGATTTGTCGGTAATGAACTATTTCCATCACTTTGATCAAAGTTTCCTGTTCTTTGTGACTTGTTATCTTGTTGTTTCTCTTCCATAATGTCAGAGAATCTTGAAGTTGCACTACTCCGAACTGGTTCTGATGACGATATTGTCATTTCAACATCGCTTCCGACCGATGAATTTGTTGACGACAACTCTGATGATGGTCGTTCATGAACATGAGTTTCTGAAATGATGTTCATACAAACATCCTTACTTATTTTACTTCTTGATAAATTACCTGCTTGATTTCTCTCTCGAATCTTCGCCATAGCCATACTTGGCACAATTATGTTTTCTTTCTTACCATCTATATGTTCTATTTGTTTCTGCAAGATTGTACAAGCCATGAATAGATCACAGTCGCTCACAAAATCTTCATCTAAAATACAAGTTAAAATGTACTTTCGTTTCTCTTCTTCTAAACACAAAAACAATAGCTGACCTACGTTTTAACCGAAGTTGATCCTCCCAACATCTTTTGATGATTGAGAGTTTGAAATTACGATTAAGTAGACTTTGGGAAATTGACAGATCAAGTCGAGCAGCTACAAGCCTCGATAAAGTGCTTTCATCCGGTATCAAAAGATGTCCATTGCTTGAGCTACCACCACTCGTTCCGGATTGATTGTTTGCATCGTTAGCTTTCATCTTTTCTAGACAAAGAACAACAGATACATCATTTACACTTGTTTCAATAAGTAAACAAAAAACCTTGTTGAATTTGTTTTGATTCTTGAATCTTTCGATACAATTCACTATCACACAATTGTTTCGCATATGCACAATGTGGAAACCAACGAACATGTTCTATCATTGGATTATCATTAGAACTCCAGTTTTGTAAAGAACCATTGCAATAAAAACAAGTCACAATAGTTTTAGTACCAGTATAAAAGAATCCAGCTTTGACTAGATCATCAATAGATGGTAAATTCTCATTTGACCAAGTGACAAAAGATGCATGTCGTTTTGGTATTTCAATATATCCTGTATTACAAGCTGTAGTATAAACAATTGCATTACATCGAAATGGATCGATACTAGTTGAGGCTAATGATTGATCAGTGTGACAATGTTCATTGATGACCAAAATGGATGATGTTTGAGAACGAGTCAACATAGCAATAACATAAGGACATTTGGGTGAAAGTATTTTATGTATTTCACATGGATTGTCATTATTTGGTGTCCATTGTTGACAAATAATATTGCAATAAATATATATGACACGATCACCCAGTCAGACAAAAATTTCGAAAAACGCGTTTAAACGCACAATCGGGAACCGCGACTGTGATCCATTCACGCTCATTAAAAAAACGCACGAAAACATGTTTATTGGCGTTTTTTGTAACTTTCTGGGCGTCAAAACGGCGGAAATTCCAGTTTTTGAGCGTTAAAACGTACTATTATTCTAGAACTTAAAAATAATACGTTTTAACGCTCAAAAACTGGAATTTTCGTCGTTTTGATGCTCAAAATGTTACAAAAAATGCCAATAAACACGTTTTCGTGCGTTTTTTTAATGAGCGTGAATGGATCACAGTCGCGGTTCCCGATTGTGCGTTTAAACGCGTTTTTCGAAATTTTTGTCTGACTGGGTTTTCTTCAGGGAAATTTGCGTGTTGATAGTCGAGAGAATCATCACTACTTATATCCATTATTTAAACAGATTTTTCATGTTAATTATCCTAATGGTAAACTCGCTTTTATTAATATTCCCTTTGGTGTTGCTGCATTTCCATTTGCTGAAATTCAATCGCATTTTATAGGACGCGTGTTACGTGGTGAAGTTCAATTACCGATAAAAGATGTGATGATGTCCGAAGTTGACAATCCATTATTACCACAGAATAGAAGATATCATTTCGTAAATATGATTGAATGTTGTTCGAACATTGTTGGAAATGATGAAACAAAGTGACAAAAACTATAGTTATATATTTACAATTGATGATGAACGACGATTTCATAAAATAATCAAAGAATAATATCGGACAAATATATTTATTCTTTTTCATTGTGTCATTTTTAACTTTCTTGTTAATTTTGATATTGTTTCTTTCGTATTCTGCGAATGAATCATGTGCTATTTTTTTCCTTACTGCATACATACGGAAATGTTGATACAAAATTGCAGCTTCACGAAATATCGACAAGGCACATAGGACGTTTGTAAGCATTCGTCAGGATATTATCATGTCTGATGCTCGACTTCATTTTATTCAACACCCTACACTACTTTTTTGGAGATCATTATTACATAAACTGTTATAACTGCGTTTTTTAGAGTTTCTAAAAATTCAGAACAATACTGCCACCTTTTAAAGTCTGAAAAGCAGAAAAAAAACAGAAAGTATATTTTTCTCTTTGTCTTTTCCTTGAATAGTTTCTTTCTATTAAGAAAAGAGAGGAAAAAATATGAACAAGAAATAGACATGCAAGCCATCGGTCGATTTTTGCTGAAGCAATGTATTTCCAAAACGATGATTCATACTTGTAACAAGAACCGTTTTGAAGAAAAAAGAGGCTGTGCCAAGAAAGTCATTATTAAATTAAAGAACGAATGTCCCTGTAGGTGTAATGCGTAACTGTTTTCATTCTTGGGATTTATGATTGACTGTGGTAATATTGATTGATCAACTTGCGTGCTATAAAGTTCTTGTATACTCGGCTAATCGAATTGTTCTTTTCTTTTCAAATTTTTTCAAATTTCTGTTCATCATTTCATTTAATGTTGATGATAATTTAATGATTCTCTTCTTAGTTTTAGCTTTAATATTATCGATTCGCAAAAATATGTGTTCAAATTTACTTTCTAATTGTGTCAATCGATCTGCAGCAACCTTTCTCTCGATATTGTACCTAATATACTTTTTTTCTTTTAATTCTAAGGTTGAACAGAGTTACTACTTTGAAAAAAGTTCGAACAACACAGGGCCGTAATGATTTATTTACTAATAAATCAAGAAATTAAATAACGACATTTTGTTTGTAAAGATTACATCGCATACAGTATAAACATAGAAAGTACGCACAATACAATAATAGGTACACATACAACCCGAGTAGTGCCTGTCTCTCACTGCCAAGTGAATGGAACTCACTGATATTTAAAAAAAAGGCCGAAAGAAAAAAAAAGAAACTGTTACGCATTACATCCTCAAGTATAGATGGTGTCATTCAAAAGGATATTCGTTAATTGTTCTAAGTCCACTTTGACTTGTTATATCAGCGTAATATGATCCTTGGTATCATATTTAAGAAAAAGGACATTCGTTATTTTCTGCATTTCCACTAATCTCGCTTTAATTTAATAAGGATTCCCTTGGCATAGAGGTGTAAAGAAACGTCAGTGAGGCATTTTTTTAGCATTAATAGGAATTAGCAAGCACTTTAAAACTGTCAAGACAAGGCCTTGCAACAAACCTGTCTTCTAGATTTTGGCAAGTACATACCGTTCCAATATGAAGACAGATAGCTTATAGTAAATCATCAGCCGTTCGAAGAATCCAAAGAAGTTTCTGCTATTATCCGCATGAGATATGCGTATATTCGACTCATCTAGGTATTATCAACAAGTATCTTAAATATGGCCCGAATAACCCTATGTTTCATATAGACCAGACTGAGAATTCATTATCAGCCCATGTTGTGTACAAGATTTCAACCAATCAGATTTCACCTAGGAACTGTTTCTGATATTATCCATATGAAACATAATGTCCTTCGGATCATATTCAAGAGACATCATGATAACCTTGAAATGGCTCGACGATGTCCACATGTCATTCAGACGATTACGGAAAAAAGCATTGCTAAAGTCTGATTGGCTGAAAACTTGTACGTGACATGGGCTGATAATGAATTCTCAGTCTGGTCTATATGAAACATAGGGTTATTCGGGCCATATTTAAGATACTTCTTGATAATATCTAAATGAGTCGAATATGCGCATGTCTCATGCGGATAATAACAGAAACTTCTTTGGATTCCTCGAACGGCTAATGATTCACTATAAGCTATCTGTCTTCATACTGGAATGATATGTACTTGCCAAAATCTAGAAGACAGGTTTGTTGTAAGGTCTTGTCTTGGCAGTTTTGAAGCGCTTGCCAATTCCTATTGATGCTAAAACAATGGTTCCGGTTCTGAGACATATAACAAAGAACGAAGGTACATATGATTTTGATAAAGCCTATATATCAGCCTATTTTATGAAGTGTCGAAGTACGGCAAAAGTTTGACAGATCAAGCTGAAATTTACAGGAGTGACTACTAACTCTGATCTCTACAATTGCTGAAAATTTCACGCGAAACGGCCTTTATTTTCAAGTAGGCCAAAATCCCAAGAAAACGATTCTTGTATTTTATCTGAAAAATAACGAAAAAAACAACAAAAGTATGACATGAAGAACTTTCAACTAAACTGATGAAAAACAAAAATGTGTAGAATTATGAACTCGATTTTGAAAGAATAAATTGCTGTTTAAATTTACAGATACAATTAATACGTCGACTAATTTTCATACAACGTTCGTTGATTAGACAAATCATGAGTGGAATTAATTTTTCTTGGTCATTCGATGAATCTAATGTTAAGAAGATTTTGTTGATATCATCATCATATTTCTTTTCATATTCTTGTTGTTAATCTTCAGCTAATTTCATATTAACATCAAATAGAGTAGTTCTTGATTGTTCGACAATTTCTTTGAATTGTTGAAATAAAGCTTGTCGAATAGCTACATTTTCAAAAGAATGAATGAAACATGAGCTAGTCGTGATGAAGACTCAAACGGTTGACGTGATGAATTAAAATTAACAAAACAAAAATATCAATTATTAAAACA
>CAJNOL010000851.1:0-50763 GCA_905250125.1 Rotaria sordida
GCAATCTATGCATCAGTGATCAATATTATAAAAGAAGGTGACAAGTGTATTTCTCTTCAGATTTTTTAATTTCTTTTGCATTCATTTGAATTTATAGTTAATATATTCACTCGTTCGTTTTCGACTCCAATTATCTTTGGGCATTATTTAAAGGTAACTATCAATATACTATTTTCATTTAATCTGCACTATTTAGATGATATTTTTTCATGTCAGAGGTCGTTGCCATGATGAATAGCATAAATCGAATTCCTGTTCTATTTTCGTTCTTGTGAGTAAGCAAGAAGATCAACAACTTACGAATAAGTCGAGAGTACAGAAGGTGCCTCCTATTCTTTGAAACTTTTTTGCACAATCCATTTTCATGATTTGAGTATTGAGTCCTACGTATTGTACACATAAGTTACTTACAAACATGCTGATCGATTCTTACGTGAAGCTTCAGTTCATATATCAGAATCGACTGCAACTTCGTCTTAGATATTCTTTGCATATATATGATGGAGTAAAATACAGAAGTTTTTTCTCTGCAATATAATTTAAATAGAAGTAGATTCAGTAGTTCAGAATTGCTAGATGCTCTAAAACGACACTCAATACGTTGTATATTTGACACAACTCGATCAGGCAATTTTTGTGATAATAATATGGCGTAGATTAAACAAAAATTTTTCATTTGCAGTCTGTAATTGTACTAAAATCTGGAACGCATAGCAGAGATTAAAGTTAGAACCACCATTCCTAATGCTATTTTGACTAAAACATGACACAGATGGAGTCAGTCCAGTTTCCTGAAGATCAGTACTAGTACTAGCCTGAATAGGTCAGACCTGACATCTGAAATGATACCACTTCTGGTCATGGTTGGTAGCGATTCTCTTTAGGACAATGTTATTTGATATGGCTAGGTTTCAAAAAAAGCTTTGTTAGTGCAGCTTCTTTGGAGCTGAAATGTGGAATTCACGTATCTTCTTTAGTTTTCAGTGACGTAGTCAATCGAGGGACCAATGAGCAATTGCCCATTGAAGTTTTACTTTTTCAGAATGGTTTATTTATTTTTGAATTAGATATTAGCTTTATTTTTATTCTTCCGTTTTTTTGTGAACCATTAAGAAAAAAAGAAGAAAAGAATTGCTTCTGGTATTTTAACCAGGGTTGCCAGGTGAAAAACTTGAAAATCAGAAATTCTTGTTTTCCAAATCAGAAAGAGTAGCTTTTTGCAAACCAATGACTATCGTGTTGACATACTTGTACAAGGGGTGTGGGTGTGTGGGTATGTAGGTGTGTGTGTGTGTGATGAGAAGATATCGGCACCCACACTCACACGCTCATCCACACCGCACACCCCACACCCGCAACCACAGCCACACCCTACAGTTATAAGCCTCAGCCGATGACTGTGATACCAAGGCTGAGCGATTCCGGAATCACTAAAAAGTCAGCGGAATTCCTTCGAAATCGTTGCGATTCCGGATCCGTACGATACCCGGAATTCCATCCAGTGATAAGCCTCAGCAGATGAGTGTGATACCAAGGCTGAGCGGTTCCGGAATCACTAGGAAGTCCGCGGAATTTCTTCCAAATTGTTGCGATTCCGGATCCGTCCGATACCCGGAATTAGATGCAGTTATAAGCCTCAGGCGATGAGAGTGTTGCCAAAACTGAGCGATTCCGGAATCGATAGGATCTGTTGTAAATGATTCCGGAATCGGATTGTGGCCTGGTTAAATTTAGTTCCGGAATCGGTGGAATTGATTCCGGAATGTTTAAAATCGCGGAATGGGATGTATTCTCAAATTTATCATATTGATGAAAATCTAGTCATTCATTAAAGTAACCAAGTTGGAAAGTTGTTTGCTATCGCGGAATAGACTATTGAAACAAGTACAATAACGATTAAATGATCTAATATCAACTGTGATTTTATTAAACATAGATCAAATACAAATTTCCGTCCGATACTCAGCCGTTCTTCAATTTCTCTTTGGACTATCCAACAACCAAAAAACCAATCCTAAATATTCATAATAAATACAATTATGGATTAGAAATAAGAAAAAATCTACTCAACCATTCTTTGCATACTAAATGAACTTCATCAGGCTGAGGCTTTTTTAAGTGCGTAATGTATTTTTATTGAATATTTAAAAAAAATTAAAATTTAACAAATGTACTCACGTTGATTTAAATATTCAAGTTGTCCATTTATGAGCTACGCTTTCACTGCAAATGCTCAGATATATATTTGCTTTAGGAATAAATATCTATGCAATAAAACAAACGAAGTCTGTCAGTTAATCACCATCTCGAATAGATTCTCAATGATTTCATTTGTATCCAATCATAAATCAATGATTGCTTAGATATTAGAAAAACTTTGTATTTATTTGATTATTACTTCATATGCTAGACAAGTCTCATGAAGTATTTTATCAATAGAAATGACAAAAAATAGATTAAATAACTTTAAATTCGACTTAATTCTCTAGAACACAATGCTGCTGTCTGCTTGTAATATGTTTCATTATAACAAACTTTTTTCTAAATTGAAAATAAAATCTTGGACTATTGCGCTATCAACTGTTACTGGAATAAAAACTAAAGAAAATCTATTTTTCTGTGTTTTTGTGGACATATCAATATGTTTCGAATATAAAAAAAATTTCATTTGGAAACATCTTATTATAAAATATTTATTTACAACTGTTATTAGAGTTATTGTATAAGTTTTTAATTGAAATTCGATAACGAAAAGTCAACTGTACCTTCTATTTACAATAAATTTATTCAATAGCAAAGAAACTTTTCCCTTATTACATGACTTATCTGAAGTACATTGAGCAAAAAAAGAATCGGGAACTCTTGCATGAACTTCTATACTTCAAGCATGCATGCCGCGCATTGAATTGATCAAAAAAAGAAAAATAGAGTAAACGAAAGCATATATATGCAAAAAATGTAAACTAAAGATAGTATTAAACGAAGAATGTCAAACGAACAAATATGATCGAAAAGACACTAATTATTAGAGGTGATTTTAATGTTATAATGTAATTGTCAGGGTGTGGGTGAACTCTGGCTGTGAAGCTTGATTCGATGTTGATGATATCTCCAATGAAAGAATGATTGATTTGTTTTTAATATTTATTTTAGTTAATGGATTGCATAAAGGGAGAAGCTGTAGTCATTGTCGATATGGTATTTATTTGATTAAATTCTTTTTATCTTCATTTCTCTTGTTAATGTTGCTACCTATAGTTAATTTGGTGATCATTTCGAAGGTAGGGTGTGTGATTCTTTTTAAAAACTGCCGACACTCGCATAGTCTTGGTTTAATATTCTATTTTTTTGCATTTGTATCTCATTTATTTTGCTTTATTATTGTGGATTCTTAATACAAAAGTATCTGATGAAAAATAAAATGATAAAGTAAGTATGATGTATTTATTTATTTTGTGTAAACGAATTTTTTTTTCTTTCTATATGTCACTATGGCAAACATATCTTTTTGCTGTAGTCACATGTTAAAACAAATTTTGTATTGGTTTCTTTTTTTTGTAGTGAAAATTCTATTCAGATTGGCATATATATTCAGAAGTAAATGATCATGAATAGTTTCGTACATATCTAACCAAAACCTACCATAATTCTCATGGAAAAAATGTTTTTTGAGCACCACAAAATAAGACAATTGAGCAACAAGGCTATTTTTATACGAAATGAGAACAAATATAGTAATTTAGAAGAAAAAAAAACATTTATAATGAGTACAATAAGAAAAAATTGATAAATATGAGTATAATAAAGAAGGCGCAGATGTGATTAAAGAGGAGACCTACACGTACACCGGTTGTGTATTACGCGTCTGTTTCGAGTCTATTAATATTAATTTGCAACGTTGACAACATAAAAAAGTTGTTTTAAGTTTTTTTGTGTATCTTTTTGCTATACTGTTTGCTTGTCCAAACAGCATTTGCTTGATGTTGAGGATAGAGAATAATAAATGAAAACAAGATATTTTTGTTTGCTTTTAATTTCGATGAAAAAAAATCCCCCTTTTTCTTCAAACATTTCATTTGACGTTTTCTCTTGCATTGTAACAATGCCATAAAAAGTAGTCTTCCATTTACTCTATAGAAATTGAAATGTATAATTAAGCAGCGCTCTTTATGTAAAGAAAGTAACAGACAAATGTACTTAATGGATTCTATTTTTTACTCATACACTCTTCCTACCGTTAGATGTTGAATGAATATATCGAACAAGATGCCACGTGAAAAATCCAATCTACAAGGCAAATCCGCCGAACGTCCATCGTCTCGTGAAGTACAAACAGCAACACGAACAAATGTATCAAATTCCTTTAATCCGCCTCCTTTCTCACAATCGAAATCTCCATTACCTGCAATTAATAGTCAAAACAAAGTTACTTCGAATTCCATGGAGATGTCAATCCATGACGAAACTGATCTTGTCTTACCGACAAAAGTTTTTCAAGCAACAAAGAAATCGGTTAGAGATTTATCACAAGGTCTCTGTTCATATTTATGGTTTCGACGAATCAAAGAAATTTTTCTCGTCATGGGAAAACAAAACGATGCATTTACACGATTTGATACGGAACTCGCACGTAACGATATGATTCAAACATGTGAACAATACTTAGAAAATGAACGTCCAAAAGTCGGTGGATCGAAGATGGTCTGTAGAAAAATATTCTATCATCTCAAGATCAGTTTTTCTTTGATAGAGTGATGCAGAACAAAAGAATTTAGATCGATGGAAAAATAAACGATTGTATGGCGAAACATTTCGAATGTCGTACTTTCGAAAAGAAAACGAATCTGAAGAGAAATCAGTGAAGGTAAGTTTGATCTTGATCAACATCACATTGATAAAGATTGTCTCGATAGACATTGGTACCAGCAGAACTTTCCACCGGTGAAATTCCGAATTTCGACAATGCCATTTGGTGGTATTCCTGTAATGAAGCTCCCATTTTCGATCAAATGAATAATATTTTACGTTTGGAAAACTTTGAATTATTGATGTGTCATCGTTATTATATCAGTGATCTCTGTCAAATGATCGAACGATCTTATGCACAGGATAAATTTACTCAAAAACAAAGGGTCTATCGAGCTGATAAATTAAGTGCCGTTGATTTTAAAACCATTCAAGAATCAATTACACAAAAAGATGCTCGAATTGCTATCAATGGATTTATATCCACATCGCGAAACGAAAAGATCAGTCTCGAGTATGCGGCGAATAAACTGAAGAAACGTAATGAAGACGTAGTGATCATGTATGAAATCACCATTGATCCGTCAATACCTTGTTCAGCATATGCTGATATCCAATCGATATCATTTCATCCGAGAGAAGAAGAAATTCTTTTTAATATGGGTTCCACATTTCAAATCGATAGTATTGAAGATGATCAAGCGAATCCAGAAATCAAACGAATCAAATTAACTGCACGAGATTTTAATTTAACTTTACTCGATGAAATGAAAGCCAAAGTGAAACAATCGCCTCAAGCAACATTGAGTATTTTACTTGTTCGCTATTTAATTGAATTAGGCGAAGATCGAGTGAATAAACGGTATTTAAATCAATTAATCGATAGTAAACAATTAGAAAATGATCCTAATCTTGTCGCAGTTTACAATTGTCTGGGAACAATTCATTTACGCCAAGCGCTGTATGGCGAAGCATTGGCATATTATCGCAAAGCACTCAATGCTCAAGCACGTTTAGAATTTTCCAATAACAATGCCTTAGCCGAAATCTTCAATAACATTGGTCAATCTCATTTAGGTTTGAATCAATTAGATGAAGCAAAACAAAATCTGGAAGAAGGCATTCGAATACAAAAACGTGAACCGAAACACGCTCAGCAACATCTCGCGTCACTCTACTGCAATTTAGGACAAGTCGCCTATGCTCAACGAGATTGGAATGAAGCAGAAACGAACTTTCAACTAGCTCATGATTTATACAAGCGTAATAATAAAATTTCTCATGATGCCTTAGAAAAGCGTTTATTATTAGCCGATCTTTGCATTGCTTTTGGACATTTGAAAAGCGTTCAGAATCCCAAAGATTCAAGTGAAGCGCACGAGAAATTCAAAGAAGCGCTGGAAAATTATCAATGTATTTTACCATCATCACATCCAAAAGTCGCTGAAGCTCATATTGAAATTATTTGTGAATATACTAGAAATAAAAATTTTCAAGCGGTGATCGATTATCAGACTAATGATCCTCAATCATTACTAAACGATTATGAAATGAAAGCAACAACCAGTCAAATGGACTTAGCTCATCTCTATGCACACATTGGTGCTTGTTATGCTCATCGGAAACAGTTTAATGAAGCCATGAACATTTGGAAGAAAAGTGTGGAACACGAACAAAAAGCTTTTCTCGATGAACTTCTTTCTTCTGCTCGTGTCTCAAAAGTTCAGTTTCAACGTCATTTAGTAGAAAGTGCTTATCGTGCTGCATTTGAATATTATTCATCCAACAAAGACAATTCTTCGAAGGAATTTCTCGCCATTCTTCTAAGTAAAATGTGCGCCTACGAACAAGTGATCGAAACATTGCGAGGAGAAAGTTCTTTTCTACTTGGACATGTTTGTATTTCTCAAGGAAAAATCAAAGGTAGTATGGTCGTTTACAAACGATTATTAAACGAGAAAAACGCCGATTTTACATTGATGATTGGATTACTTTTACGAATGTTAACACACAAGAAAATCACTTCCAATGATGAACCAATTGAAGAACTAAAACGTATCGATAACTTTTTGGCGGCAAAACGGACTGATAATGAAGGCATGCGTTTACGAATGATTATCAATGATTATCTGACAGAAAATTATTTAACAATGAAAAATTGCGACTTAGCACGTCGACATTCTCAACAATCATTTGCACTAAAACAGCGTCTTTACTCGTCCCATCACCCAAGTATGGCACGAAATTATCAATCAATTGCCGCTTGTTATTTCAAAGAAAATGATTTCAAAACTGCCGCTCAATACTATGAAAAAGCCATTGAAATTCAACTAGAAAATCTACCCAATGGTCATGAAGATATTCGTTCAAATTATTTCTTAATGGCCGATTGTTATTGTCGAATGGATAAGAGGGAATTAGCTAGTGAATTTTATGATTTAGCTCAAGCACCGAATGATACTGAAATGGAAGAAGGAACCGAAGTTGATCTTGATGTTAAAGCCGTTCTTCGAATGAATTCGAATTTATCCGAAGTTTTTGCTAAACAGGAAGATTTTACATCAGCCATCAATCATCAACAGATGAAAATCGATGTATTAAAAGAGATTCTACCAACATTTGTTCTTAATCTAATTGAAGTTGATCGAGTCAATGCAATGACATTTGAGCAGTTACAGAAAATCTTTGAAACTCGTCTTGGTTTAGCTAATGGAAATATCTTCGCACAAGTTTTACGAAATCTCGTCTTTATTCATCGATGCTTAGCTCGAGCTCTGCTACCCTCCGATGGACGTACGGAGGATTCGAAAAATGCTACTGATCTCTTTGAAAATGCCATTGAAATTCAATTGAAATTAACTCTATTCGAAAACGAACGGGAACACAATCTCGCTGATTCGTATAAAGAATTAAGTGATGCTTATGAGAAACTTTATTCCAGTATGAAAGACACGATTCAAGAATGTTTAGTCAATGCTCTTGAAGAAACAACGGATGTTGATCAACAACGATCGTTAGAATTTCGTCTGGGAAATCTTTGTTTTGAAGAAGATGATTACAGTGAAGCTGATCGATATTGGAAAAATGCTTTGAAAAAAGTCGAAGACAATCCAATAGCGAAGGCTATCATCGAGAAATTAATTGAAAAGAATCAAGTGAATCTATTGGAAGAAAACAGCGAAGGAGAAGATGAAGAGCAAGATACTCAGGATGAAGAAGAGACATTATCTCGTGTTCAATCCGCTCAATCTCAACGTCGTACATCAGTAAAATCGATCAATGAGAAAGAGAAACCAGAAGAACTTGTTCGAGCTTATTTATATCTAAACGATGATACGGCTGTAATGAAACATTTACAACGAAACGTTTCGAAATTGGATGAGTTACTCGAACCAACATGGTCGACTGAGATTAACCTGTCAAGTGAACGATTACCGATGATCAAAGTGTTTTTCTTCTTACTCACGGAATGGATCAATACTAATGGTTCCAACTCATCTCGATCGAAAGAAGATCCTAAGCAACTGAATTGGATCAATCGATTACAATCAGATATTCAAATATTTAAAATCGCTTTGCGGATGCTGGATTCATTCGGTCAGCTAGCAAAAGCTGTCATCGGCACATATCAAACATCCAAAATCTTATACAACATTCCCGAATATTTCGATCAACTTTTCGAACTTCTTCATAGTGATCTCGACAATCTTCAATGGGATGCATTAGCTAGTCAAATCTCATCGAATGATCTAATAAAATTCTTCATGGCAGTCGCAGAATATTATTTTTTCACCGAAGATTTATCTCATGCATTGGATATCTATCGAGTTCTTCACGATTATGCCCAAGGTTCCGAAATTCTCAAAGGTGCCATTACTTATGGTATATCGGCAATATTAGACACGGACATCATTGCTCAAGAAGAACATCGACCCTATATCATGTCTATTGATCTTCAATCATCCAACCTATCGATATTTGATCGACTTCTTCTTTGTCGATTGACTGTTGCTTATATGATCGAAATCGAAGATGAACAAGGAACAGCGGAATTCAAACAAAAACTTTATCAATTACAAAAACAATCTTGGGAAAATCTTGACTTTTCTACGATGAATTCAATCGGTCAAATTTTTAGTCAATTCGAACAGAACACTCTCGCTGGTTTATATTGGGAAGAACTACGAACACTTTACAATGAAATCCTACCCATTTCCATTCTCAATCGTCTCTATGATTCTGAATCGACATTTGAACAACTTTATCATGCAGTTGAAGAGATTAACAATGATCTGTTCGATAATGTTCGTTCTTTAGCTGGAAGCTATGAAACGAAATCAATCTATGAAGAAAAAGATCAATGTCTTTCCGATGCCAAATCATCATTGGAACAAGCTATTGTGATTTATAAGAAATTTGATACTGTCAAAGCTCAACAATTACAAATGAAAGTCAATCAATTCAATGATCAGAACTCAGAATTTCACTGACGACTCAAATTGACCGACTCTTAAACCTTCGTGATCATGAAATTTATCATCATGATCACCTTGAGAACTGCTATCTTGATCGTCACGAATGACAATATCATCACAATAAAGATGTTGAAGATATTTTAGATTCGACCTGGCGTGATACAATAGCTATACCGAGTGCATTGTTATTTTCTATTCGATCTAATGCTTGCTATAATATCTTGAGAGTGAGGGTGAGTTTCATAAATAAAAATTCAACAAAAATTCAATTTTTTGAAGAATTTTTTCGAGAGCTACCATGACGCATTTCCATCTTGCTCAAAGATCTCATCAGGTGGCTTTTAATACCTCTGCACAGAATCATTTGTAATTGCTTATTCAAATTGACTTGTTGTTCAATATTGGTTAACTGAAATAAGTAAAACAGATTTTTTTTTGTTTGATACAATTAATATTTGCAAGCTTTCTTGTCTCTTTTATAATACCTGTGGATAATATTCTCTACTAGTAAGAATAAATAAATGATTGTCTATAATTCTTCAAAACGAGCACTGAAACGTGATAACGTTAACGGCAACCCAAAAATATAAAAGATATACCGTATTATCTTTGCAAATTCATTTTGACATTCTTTTTCGAGTTCTCTCAGAAAAAAGCCACCTTTGGTGAGATTTATTAATTTTATGATGAAATTTAAGGACATTATGGAGGTTTTTTTATCTAGCCATAGTGATGGACATGGCTATCATACATCATTAAATATAATAAGTAAATTCATAACACCCGAATGTGGAAAATATTTTCTCTTTATTACTGTCTACTATGTTCTTTATTACCATGTTCATATATATATATATAATTCATTGTATTCTTTGGTTGTTTGGTTCAAGTAATACACCAGATTTATACAAACCATAACTTTTTAATCGTATCATAAAATGTGCGAAAATATTCATTATATGAATCTTATAAATTTGATGATTATTCTGATGTTGTAAATGAACGTCTTAATTCATATTACACAAATTATTTGAATTTCTGATAATGATGTTAAATCGAAATCATGACAAGAAAATAAACAATGGAATAAGCTCTAAATTATATTTTTTTTTAAATACAGAGCGAGAACTAGTCTGATTTGCTAATTGATATAAAATATTTCTTATATTTTTGACTATTTTAACAGAATACAAGAAGTCATTGGAATATATTGAAATTATTGATATAATCTTTTATCTATATGAAATAGGATAGTTTCCATGTATTATATTTTAAATAAATCAAAGTAAGAGAAACATTAGATTTTTTTTGTTCAATGAAATGAATAATTTAGCAGTGAATTTATCTTTCCTTTAACCAAGACTTCTCTGTAAGAACGTTTAAAATTATTTCGATAATCCTCTTTTAACACTTACGTTGAATGTTTAACATTAGCAAAAACATAAGATCTACTTCTTAATCATTAAAACACATGAACTCACATTAACTGACAATGGGAATGTATTATTACTTTGAACTGACGTTAATATAATATCATATCCCAAGCAAACAAAAAAAAGCATACGATGGGTGCGACGAGCGGTCGAAAATTTGATACATATATATTTTGTTCGTTCTGTTTCAATTTCGATCCCCTCGACACCCATCGAATTTCGAGGACTCGGACACTGTGTCCTATTGACGACTCATATTCGACACCTCGGCACTCAGGGTGGGGTGGGTGTGGGGGTGGGTGTGGGTGTGGGTGTGGGTGTGTGTATGGGTGTACATGTGTGGGCATGAGTTAAGGCTAAATCATCTACACCCCACACCCACACTCACAGCTACACTCGCACTCACACCCACACCCGTTGGAATCTACCTGGGTGGAGATCGATTTTTGAGTGGAGGAGGTCTTAAAAGGTTGAGCACCGCTTCTAAAATCTTTGTTGACTCTTGAGAATATTTTTGTTTAGAGAAGACTCATACTAAAATGTATACACACAGTTGTATTCATTAGTATCCTTCTAATGCGAACATTATAGAAATCTATTTTGCGCATTTGCTTAACTTTCTCCCTCTCGGTCGTTAACTTCAAACTGCTAGTAGTCGTAAGGGGTCTGTGATTTTTCTTATCGAATACTGTTTCAAAGAAACCTTGAGAAAAATTTACACCTGCGCGATTCAACTCTTATATAAATGTGGCCATTTATTTATCACTTTTGAAGAAAGACAAAACAATGTTGATGGTTTTTTTCGTACTGCTGCTTGTTTCATCGTTGACGACGGTGCAAATGAGCGATCCGATTCCGTCTCTATTTGGTGCAATTTTTCTGAATCCACCAGCTGATAGTTGTGTTCCTCGAACCAATGATTATTGTCATGTGGTGAATGCCATACATGAAATGCTTTCAACGAAAAAGAATGAAACAAGTTTGGACCAATTACTAGACATTGTTCCCGATGACGAAACACTTCATTGGTTATTATTACTCGGTCTTCAACACCTTTACTTATTCAATCACGATCATCCTGAGTTGATGCCGTATGATTTTGATCTTGTTTTTCAAGAGTTGTTGCGTGTCGGCAATCTATTGAACGAGAAAGGCTCCTCTGCTGTGTACTGGAGGGATCTGAAACCACTTGTTCGAAGATTCCTCCAAGCCGTTCGCCCAGCACAACATCGCTAGTATAAATATTCTATGTTTTTCATTTGCTTGAAAAATAAACGAACCGATAAGGAAAACAAGAGTCTCTGTTTGATAAAAATTGGTTGTCTTCCTATCGTACATTAATGTATCAATACGCAGAGTGTGTATATGCACGAAATCTTCAATCTATCTCCAAATTACGGATTTGCATGACAAGCATTTGATAGAAAGCAAAATGTCGAAAAAATCTTACTTTGAGATTCTAGGCCGGAGTGCCGGTGTGGATGGGTGTTGAAAGTAAAGGGAAATATATCTAACCACATCCACCCACACCCACACCTTCCAGCAGTTGCAAATATATTTCGAGATTGGTATCAAGAAGAACTTGATTGATAGAATTCAGTTATTAATAATTCAAAAGCAAAAGATGGAATAATTTTACATGCTTATGAAGAATCATTAGAACGTGCTAAAACTATTGGACTTTTGCCTGAAGAATGAAAAGAAATAATTCATACACCACTTGAAACTGCGTATCGAGAAAGAATGAAAGAAATGTATGAAGCTGTTCAACATCGGTTAGATTATCAAGTTGCTTCACAAAATGCGCGAAAATATTTAGAAAGAACCAAATATTATTTATTGGATAACAAGTGAAGTCAAGAAAATCTATAACACCCAAACAAGAACAAGATACTTTACAAGTTTGTCTTAATCGACTTAGACAAATTGCTTCACAAAAACGATGAGTCAATTATTCACCTTTTCAATAACAATTAAAGACATTCATATTATATTAGAGATTTTTTTCTTTAATCCCCCTTTTCAGAAAAACCAATTCGATAGACATTGATTATATGCTACGATCTTTCCTTTTTATTGTTCAAACATCATGTAAAAACAAAGATAAAAAAACAATATGTTAAAGACTTCATATCAACGGATATGCCAGTTTTCTTTTATACCACTGCATAAACAAAGATTCAATGGAAAGATTATTCAAACAAATTATCTATTTTATATTTTCATTTTATTTATTCGCCTTTATCATTCACCTGAATGAGAATCATGTGAACCTGTATCAATTTAAAATGATTAAATAAAAGAATATATTCGACAATTTTTCGGAAGGTGCACAAAATAAATTTCGATAGGATAAAATATTATCGATCATGGCTCAATTTAATCATCACTATCAATATTGATTTCAATTGATTCAATTCAGGGTATAGATGTGGATGTGGGGTGGATGGCGTCGATGTGGGTGTGGATGTGGGTGTGGATGTGGGTGTGCGGGTGTCGGTGTAGATGCAGACGTAGGTAAGGGCGTCGGATTGCACTATTTCTCTTTAGCCACACCCGCACCCATTCTTCACCCACACCCACACCCACACCCTGATGTGCACTGTTTTCTAAGAATGTCGAACGATTCGAAAAGATTTTCCCAGTGAAATATTGACATACACAGACATTTTGTCATATTAGCAGGAAAATAGCTAAAATTGATCTTACTAAATTTATGTGCTGTTTTCAATCAAATATATGAGTAATTATCGATCTTTTAACATGAACTTATAGTCTAACTCATGATCCTTTATTGCTCAAAAGATGAGCTCATTTGCTTGGGTAATGAAGACTCTAGAGACTTGACAAGTTCGTGATAATGATCGATGCATCATTTCCATATAGTAAAATATTTGCTTCTGAAACTTTCAGAAAGCAGTGGCCACCTATGTGGAAATATCTCTTAAAAATTTCAGATCGATTCATCAAACTATTGCTGTGTTATTGACCTCTCAATGGCATCCTATTGTTTTTACGTATATCGATGTTTTCAACAAAAATGGTCTAGCTCATCGAAAACTCGGTAGACTTCGATAAAATTTATTTTGAAAATAGCCATAATGTAGGGCTATAAAATGAGCCATTGATCGACTCAAAAGCTCTTTCTATTATTGAGTTACGAAATTCGCAACGGATTTGGACGGCATCTATTATAACTTCGTTCTAGCATTGAGCAATCTCGACACTGATGGTACTGCCGATCTACATTCTCTATGGACTACTTTATAGACCAATTTTCAGACGTTTAGCTCTTATAGGAAGTAAGATTCGAGGGGAGATACTTTTAGCCAGTAGTGTAGCTAAGCATTTTGGTTAGAGTGATAATTTGTTTCAGTCATATTTCAAAATAGCTAACAACTAGGCAATACAAATAAATTAATATAATTGAAAAAGTAGAAAAGAAAATTCATTCCGTTTCCATAACCTTAGTCAATAATAATCAACGATCCCCTCTATAGTCGAGGAAAATCGTCCAATTAGAGTATAATAACGCTTCGCGAAGCGAAAGAGAGAAAGAAACGTATGATGAAATAGTTCAGTCAAAACTATTTTGAAGCATTTTAAAACAACGTTCCGTATCAAAACTTTAGGAAAAAGTCTTCTCAATAGATATCATGCTGAACTATCTTTTCTGTATCAAATCATTTGTAGTTCTGTGGTTTGACTGAAAAAAAAATGCGGAACAACATTGCATAACTGACTGAATCTTATATGGTTAAGCATGATCGAGCAAAGAGGGTGTGGGTGTGGGTGTGGGTGCGGGTGTGGGTGCGGGTGTGGGTGCGGGTGTGGGTGTAAAGAGAATACCCACAGCTATATCCACACCCACGCCCCACACCCCCACACCCCACACCCCACACCCCACACCCCACACCCAATTCAATAAACTGTTTTAAAAGTGAGTTTACATATAAATATTGATCGATCAATAAAAATACGTTATTCAGAAGAGCAACTAGCATGTTTCATTCAATATATTCTCTCTCCGCATATAACAGCGGATATGCTGTTTGGCAAAAAGCCTAAAATTATCATCAAATGATACAGTTATTCCCAACACCATTTGTTATTTACTACCAACTTGATTTATTTAAGCTTATAAAGATTATTGTAAAGAGTATAATGCAGAATTTAAACTACTAAGTGATACGTGTCTGTTTGAAATATTACATTGTTGTACCGTTTCTAACCGAAAATCCGCACAACGTTTTGGTTATTTCGATTGTGTTGATTCCGATGCATTTAACATTCTTAAACATTTGTGTAATGCGTTGAGAGCATATGATAATTTCATATAACCTTCTAATAATAACACATCTTTTTAAATTAAAATGTTTGAATTTATTTATAGATGTTATGATTTCAAAAGTTGTTCAATTAAATAAAGCATTACATGAATCTCGTAACTGTTTAAAAAACAATTACAAGTTACATGTTGAATTTAACAATGAAGTTGTGGATCATTGCTTAAAAGGGTCGCGTTTACTTTGTCGACAAATTATTTTGCCGACAAAATTTGATTATATCTTAGCCTACTAAATTCACGCGATGTTGTAGCAATAACATTACTAATGATTCGTGTAGTTTGATCGTTGCTAATTTGAGTCAGCTCTTTCATTTGAATGCAGGCTTTCAAAACTTCAGGTTTACTTCGAGTTCGTTAATTTGAAATTATTATTTTTTTCTTTAATAATCAAATATTTTTAGATAAAACTTATGCAACAACAATTGATTTTATTCCATAATGCTATTGGAAATTATTTTTCATCAACACAACAACAACTTAATATATGAAAAAACAAAAAAAAACTCCAGTGATTTGTTATTGTGTTGATTTAAATATTTTTTATTAGTTTGTGTTATATTTCAGTAGTGTTGTATTGTTAACTCGGTTTTTTTAATTTCATTTCTTTAACAAAAATACTAATGTTAGATTACAAAATTAACTTTTTATTTATGAAAAGATATTTAGATGAATTTTTTTTTTGTTGAGTTTTGCAATACAGTTAGAAATGGTTAAGAAAGTTTGATTTTTTTTACGAATGTGGAAGAAACAAAACAAGGATTAAAAGGTAGAAATGACTAATCAATGGTTTAATTTGATTATTCTATTGTCAGAAAAGTGAATAATGATTCATTTTAGTTCAGCGAGTACAGAAGAAACCACACGTATTACAAGTTTGGTCTGAGGAGGGAGTATCTCAAAGTATTTCATATTTTGCGCTTAAGTAAGATCTGATGAGAATATACGACAATTAAAATTAGACTTCCCTTAGGAGAAATTTCATCATTAAATAAGTCTCAAAGTTCTTATCATATCCAAAAAGTTTCAGTCAAAATGAATATTCAATGTTCAAGAAAAGTCGATTTTCTGACTTTGTTTTTGAGAAATTTTTGAATATCTCGAAAAGAATGTTTTCGTCTCGGTTGAAACTTTTACATTATTTAGTAATGACATTTCATGATGAAACTCCTCTTTGATGATGAAGATCTGTAATTTCGTGTACTGTCATCAGATCTTATTTAAACATAAAATGTGAACTTGATCGACATTTGAAGATGGTCCCTTGTTAGCTATTTTCGATTATCACACCACTAATCGTATAGTTTTTGCCTTTTAGTCGATTGTTAATGAAGTTTTTACTAATATAATAGATATAAAAGAAAACTATTTTCATCAATAACTAAACTGTATTTATTCATTGAAATAATTTAATAAAAATTTCAAATTTCAAATTTCTTGTATATTCCTTCATATGATTATGATCAAATAAAACTTTCCTAAAATTAACAATCGATTTAGAATGTCTATAGAAAAGAACTGGACATGACTATAAAAAAATAATTTTTTTGAAGTTTATGTGCAATAATATTAAGTGAAGTTTTATTTACATTATCAAGTTCAAATAAATCAAATCTTTTGTTTTTAAATAAAAGGAAAAATATTTATATAATGAATTAAATTAATCGTCTTTCCATAGCTGTCATCTTAACATATTATAATTGATTATTATCCTCCGGGTTTTTTTTCTGATTCTATTCCCATAGCATGAAAAATGAGAAAAGACATATCAATTTACTCTGTGTCATATATCTCTATATATATACAACAAAAACAAATATTACAATTATCATAATTATTAAAGTTTCATTTTGTTACTGTTCAATATTCATATTAGTTGTTATAAATTATTCTGCTTATGCCTTAACCAAATTTGCATATAATCATTGTCTTAATAGACTAACTTATGTTTTTTTTATTGATGATAATAATGTATGTAAACAAAGTAGTAGTTAGTTGACTTACTACACTCATTTGGAGTAATTCGGATCAGCAATTAAAAATTTCACTTCGTTTCTATTCGTTTCTCCTGAAAAATTGCACCAAATTCTCTAGAAATCTAAAACAAATTTCACGCATTTTTTATGTTGCTCCTGATTCACATCCTAGAGGGAGAGTACAAAAAAAATCGACTAGAAAATTGTATTACCAAAAATAATTAGAAGATGATAGAAATGAACATCTATGTTCAATACAAAATTTCATAATCATTCATAATAAGAATATTATTAATGAATTAAAAAAATGGACATGACCATCACCTACCAACACACATGATCCGGACTAACTTTTGCTAACAAAATTGCAATCATTTGAGTTTTATCTTCAACGATGCAGAATTTCAAAGACTTTCAGAAAATATAAAAATTCTTTTGAGATAGAACCACTCAATGTGGTTAGAGACAAAACATTAAGAAATTGCTGCCATAGGGCAACTGCACTTTTTGCTCGTATATTGGCATTATGAATTAGGAAAATGTCTTGTAGAAATTACTTAGTTAGCCAGTTTTGTAGAGCAAAAACATCTGTATCTTTTGCGATGTTTTCAGACTCAAAATGACGAGCCATTGCAGAGAAAAATTCAAAATACTAGAAGCACTCTAAAAACCACTTTTTTGACTAAGGGTCAAGCGAGGTGTTATTTTGTATACTTCGGTGTTTGTCACAGACAAGTCAGAAGGAACCGATATTTTGGATTTAGAGGTTTCTAATTATGGCCTATGGTTCCAGAATATTAAATCAAAAATCTAAATTTTAGTGGCGACCACCTTGTTATAAAGTTGGTTGATCCTTTGGAGCACCCTCTATTAAATAGACATCATCAATGTTAAACTTATAATCGAGATATAGATAAAGATCATGTAAACTTTTTGTAAACATAAAAAGATTGTTCTTTGTATTGATTATTTATTTTCTTTTATTAACTTCATTATTTATTGATTACATTTATACTGCATACTACAGCACAGTATAGTCTATCTGTACATGTATACAATTATCATCTAATTTATTTACAAGAGAAAATAAACAGAAAATAACAGTGGATACAATATCAACAGTTCTCGACTTGATTTATTTTTAAAACAAGAGGAAAATAAGTAAAAAATGTTTTTCCAACGATTCTTGGCTTTTTACGGAAAATAATATTTTTTAAATTTGCACAGTTAGCACGAGCTGTATTATTTGTAAAATCTTCTGTTACATTTACCAAGTGTTCATAGTCAATCTCTAGTGTACTAAGGCGTGGTAAACTTGCCTTAACGAAAAATTGTTTCGAATAGTCGATATGAGACGAAATTAGATCGAGTATCATCAGATGAGAATATTTAATAATTGAAAACGTTTGTTCATATTCATCTAGTTCATTTGTCGGTTTCTGTTGGTTAACAGTACTTAACACAGTTAAAACTTCAAGTAATGGAAATGCTTGTGAGATTCGAACGAAGAAATCATATTCAAGTGAATGCATTGAATCACTCACATATACCTTAAGAACATTCATAAATATACCATCAGGAAATTTGTTAGTAATTACATACATACGTTCCATAGTAAAGGAAACCGAGTAAATATGACATCGACCTCTTTCAATTCCACGATAGTCAACATAGCAATCAACATTATATCCTTTTTCGATGAGTGCACGTCGAACATCATCAGATGTTGGCAAATATTCATTATTGATTATGACAATTTCGGTGATAATATCAAAATTCAATCTATGTAGATAGGGCATTTTACTAATAATATTATTATTCAGATGAGTACCATCAATAAACGAAGTTCGACCATGAACATAAAGAGATACTGTTAATTTCTCTAATTGTGACATTTATTGAAGGAGTGGAATAATTTGATTATCATATTCCAATGTTACAGAAAATGATGTCAATGAGAAACATTTTAAATTCGACAGTTTTCTATAAAAATTAATATAAATAAGTATTATTTATTCAAAATTAGATCTAACAAGACAGTTATCTTCATTCTATTTAAAACCTTTTCTTTTATCCATCAATTATCAAATGGAAATTTTATCAAGTATATTAACTCATAGTATTTTGAAATTAAGTTCATTTCTCGATATTTAATTACTTAGTTTTATCAAAAATCGATATAAAAGGAGTCTTTTGATATGATTTAAAATATATTACCTTATTGTTGATAATCTTTGATGTATTATGAATGTATTCAACATGAACAACTAATGTATGTAATTGACTAAGATGGCCATTGAGTAACCAAAGACAATCATTAAACGTCTTCACCTTAAGATTTAAATAAACAATAATTGATGAATAACATTCAGACGGCAAACCATCAAGTTCTAGTATATATACAGTATATAATTGTTTATTAAATCAAACTAGAAATGAGTTAGATATGTAAACTTCATACAAATTTGGACAAAAATAGATGAGCACATACACCATCTATATCAATATCCACTAGTACCATTAATCATTACAACAAGATTTCAGATCTGATGTTGAAATATGGAAACAAATGATGAATTGGCTAAACATATAAATTGATATATTTAATTATATTTAGTTGTAAATGATGAGATCCAATAACTTACTACAGAAAATACGATCAGCTATTTCAACTTTATGATGAATAAGAGTAAGTTTATGAAGTTTAGGATAATTTCCAATAGAAAGAACACTAATCATTGACCAAGGATCAAGAGTAAGACATTGAACATTGTGTTGAATTTGAGGTAATATATAAAAACAGAGTCGATCGAACATTGATTTAATTTTTGAGTAATCATCTTCATATGATGATATTGTTGTAAGATCAAGAGGTTGTGTAAAGTCAATACTTCGAGCCAATCTATCAAATTTTTGATTGACTCCTTTCAGTGAATATAATACATCAACATTATCGAGTTTGTTCAAAATGGTAAGCAACATCTCGTTACATAGGTCAAGAATGTTAACAGTTGAATTCATATTTGATTGTATGTGATAAAACACTCCAACGATATCTATGTATCTATGACCCCAATCACACTGATTAATTCCAAGTGAATTAAAACAGAATTAACGAATATTTCATCTCAAAAAGGTAAATTAAGTCGGAATAGACCAATCACTTTGCTTTATTTGTTTTTTTTATTTTTTTCAGTGTGATTCAGACCTATCTATATATGTATATAATTATTTTCTACTTTGTCCGATGTCGTCAGTAATGCTAATGTTACATAGTCAATGATGAATATTGTGACCTATCATGACAGTCAAATTTGCTCGTAGATGAATGTATCGGTCATTAAATTACCCATCAGAAGTAAGGCAATTTCATCATATCGCCATGTTAGCTTGTTAAAATAAAGATATTATAAAAGTCTACTAATTTTCGTGTATTTTAACCAAGTATTATATTAAATATAAACTATCAAAACTGATATTTAGTTGAAAATGAAAATCTTTTTTTTTGACATTTTTTATGTTCTTATATGAGAATAGAATAGGTTAGTTGATTCAAAAATAAACTATACTATTAATAGAATATCACGTCCAAAGACATTAATGGGTGAGTTCGAAATTTGCTAGAAGAATATTTAAAATGATTAGCAACTGGATGAAATTTTAAATGAATAAGGATTATTTCACTTAAGCATCTATTTTTCGTCAAATCATATTTGTGAATAATTCGTAGCATTGTGAGATATTTTTGACAGTCAAAAAGATGTGTAAATAGTTCAATATGTTATATTCTTTGAAAAAATTTCTCGAAATATCTTCGAATAAAAAACGAAACAATTCGAAAATAAAATTCAATAGAGAAATGTAGATAGTGAAATATATTTCATGTTTTTCTTTTAAGCAATCATGCAGTTATGGTTGTAATCTGCTACTAGTCCATTTATAGAGTATCATTCGAAATTAGTAGAAATCATATAGAAAGAAAAATATTCTTTTGAAAATTCTTAGTATGCATATTATTAACATGAATTTTTGGCAGTTTTCTTTCATTATGTAATATAGATGTCATTCAAAATAAAATGAATGAATTTCGTTACTAAATCAATGAATCGATATATTAAAGTCGATTGAATTCAAATAAATATTATTAATTCGAGTTTATATGATCACTATCAGTTATTATTAGTTATTAGAATCTATAGTATAAAAGTTTATTGTTTTTCTTTAAACTTATCATTAATATTATAATTTCAATTTAATATTATAAATAAGGAAACAAGTTTAAAATTGTTCGAATTTTATTCTATTAAAATAAACAGAATTGAAACAGTTTACTTTGAGTCATCAATTGATTCTTATCAGTTGTGAATACATTCATCCTCTTCTTTTAGTTAGCTTCATATTTACGCGAACTTCGTTTGCTAATAAGAAAAAAATAATTCCGTTATTATTGTTCTATTAAATATGACATCTATTGGACATAGGATATCTTAGGTCAGGATTCGAGTATATGCTAAAAATATTCGCCACAAACCTGGCTTCAAGTAGAAATCGACCAGCTCTATCGACTCCGCTAATTACTTTTTTCAAAGACCTCTACCGTTCCTGAGAAAACTCCAATCTACTGCAAAAAAAATGCTAAAAAAACCTGTTCATTTCTGAAAAACCCGTCACCATTCGCTATTGAGTGGCGCCAAGAAAAACAAATCATACCTACCAATAGATCTCGATATACTCTATCGACTGTATACCCTATTGTTTCAATTCGACTCAATCACTAATTAAGAAGTCGCTAATCAGTTCTTTGATCTTGGCCACTGTTGCGATTCGCATATCCATCGACTCCAACAAAGCTAATGACACCATTCGATAGATCTCCACGAGCTCTATCGATTTCATACCTCATTTGATCAATTTGAGCAAGTCATTATTGAGAAAACTGCTAATTACTATAATCGCTGCAATCTTCATATATGCGCATATGACAATTTCGGAAAAACTTTTTAGCAGTCTTTCATGAGTCGAATCCAACACAACCAATGACGGATCCCGATAGATCTCATCAAAAGCTATCGATCGCATATCTTATTCGACCAGATCCAATATATGCTTAATTAGAAAATCGCTAATCAGTGCTTTCTTCCTTTATATAGGGGACGGATTTTAGAAAAATCTCTCCAAGTACTATCATTAGCCGGCTCCAAATATATCTCATTAAGAGCAATCGATTGTATACCTTATTCGATCAGATTGATTGAGTCATTAATTAGAAAATGGCTAATTAGCCCTTTGTTCCTATATATAGAGAGTGTCCAGAAAGTCATTAAAGTTAGAATAATTTGAATATCTTCATTACGGCTCGACCAATGGAGCTCATTCTTGTACCACGGATAGAGGCATATTAACACTCCAAATCCATACGGACAAGTTTAGTGAGAACCTTTGTTAAGTATATTGTTTTTTTTTCCTATTTGTGAAAGAGTAAAATATTCTTCTTGAGATCAATAGTGATACTTAACAAAGATTCTC
This sequence comes from Rotaria sordida, assembly GCA_905250125.1. Taxonomy (NCBI): domain Eukaryota; kingdom Metazoa; phylum Rotifera; class Eurotatoria; order Philodinida; family Philodinidae; genus Rotaria; species Rotaria sordida. Next base: position 22,502 of record CAJNOL010000851.1, read on the forward strand.
ACTAACCTTATCCGTAAGGATTTGGAGTGTGAACATGCCTCTATCCTTGATAAAAACATGAGCTCCTTTGGTCGAGCTGAAATGGAGATATTCATATTTTCCTAACTTTAATGACTTTCCGGACACCCTATATATTGTCGTATCTTGTATAATACGAATAATCTTATATAGAAGACCACTGTAAATTGCATGGCATAAAAGCAGACTAGATAATCATGACTATGTATCGTTGCGACAAAAGCTGACCGCAGTAGAAGACTATCCTTTAGAATTCGACTTCTTGGACAACATGGAAGAGCAAGTAGGCTTCTGTTATATATTGTGTCTTTCCTGTTTGTTCATAGTATTTTGTCTGTTTACATTTTACACAGTGAAATATGCTTCGCTATATGGAATATTTGTTAGTCAATCTTTTTTTATTAAATACATAGTAGGGGGATACAAACGAGAATGAAGAAAACCATAAAAAATTTATTGAATTATATCATAATCATGCTCCATCACCGCATTTCTTTTTCTTTGAGAAGAAGGATACACGGTCAACAAGCCATTCAAAACATCAGGATTATACTGTGGTTGACAAAACAAAAATAATGATAGGAAAAAATCAGTACCGATTTCAGGAAAAAAAATAATAAAACTCTTGCACCACATAGCACGTATTATTTTCAAATATTTTGATGTGTCCACTGTTCACTTAAATCCCATAATCGTTTGGCTTTCTCCACATTGTACGATTCTTCGCTTGAACGTGTTTCTTTCATATCAGACATAAATACTCCAGTTTTACCATTAAGAGTGTCAGATATTGCAGCAAATACTTCGCATTCACTACCAAAATCTTCAGTTCTAAATAATGAACGAAATTTAATAAATGTATTGATTTATGGATTGATACTGACCGTGCAAATGGAAATAGAGACAATATATAATACATAAAATATCTCTGAAAAATGTTTACATCTCTATGTAGACCTGTAGTTGGAACGAAACCCTCAAAAAATAAAAAAAACATTCATCATTTAGTTAAGAAATGAGAAGCATAACATTATTATATATACTGGACAAATAACAATAACATCAATTCCTGTATTTTCTAATCTTCGAGCTAATTCGTACGAAAACCAAACATTAGCCAGTTTTGAATTCTTGTAAGCAATCATTCCATCATATTCCATCTCATTATTAATCTCGTCTAAGTTCCATTTGAAATTTGGAGGATTTCCATGTCGTACATTTGGATTATGAAGTTTTGATGAAACAATGACTATTCTTGAAGGAGATGAACGTTTCAAATCGTCCAAAAGAAGATTTGTAAGTAAAACTAAACAAGAATCAAATGTTTGGATGTGATAGTCTCAAAATAATCTGAACATAAGATGTCTTTCATCGCAGTCAACATTTAGAAAATATATCCAGTACTATTGTCCTTCGTAGAGAAGAGTATTTACACGAGTCTAAGTGAAGCTAAAAGATTCAACTATGCGTCTCAGTATGGGTCTGAATGAAAGTTGATGTAAAATGTTCTTAAGTCCAAAACTAAATCATAATTTGTTTGCTTAGGCCAACACAAAATGATGGATTTTGTGTATGCCTACTACGTAGTATTATAATTTAGATCATACAATGTCCTAGATGGTTAACTGCAAAAGAATATTCAATTCCATCATTCGACTTCTTGAAAGTTTTGCAATGAACTCCAGCATTGTTTATCAATAAATTGAGCGGTAATTTTTTGTTGTGGAAGTCATCGACAAATCTATAGAATTTCATTAAATAAAATGAATATTATATAAGTAAGTGAGAAAAATTTCTAACCGTCTGATGGAATCGAATGAGCTGAGATCTAATTCCATAAATTCAAAATTTGATCTTCCTGATTCTTCTTTCATTTTTTGAAGTAATGACATTGTTTTAACTTCATCACGACATGCAAAAATAACATGAAAATCTTTCGCCACTAATTTCTTAGCTGTAAGAAATCCAAGACCTGAACTTGAACCAGTTACTATACACACTTTTGGTATTGACATCTGAAATTCATAAGTTTGTTATTATCATTGGTCTTTATTTTATCTCTAAGTTTCTATTCGCTTTTATAGTACATTAGCTTTTCATTTGCAGAAGCTAGGTCTAAAAAAGCATCATTCAATGAAAAAGTGTAAAATCTGGTAATCATTGGTTTTTTAATAGAATAGACTGTTCATTTTAATTGATGTCGTTGAACTTTAAGTTTTATTCATCCTATAATTTATTTCATTATTTGTAACAATTTTGACTTCAATGAAGTATATCATTCTATTGTAAAGGGTTGTCACATTAGAAAACTCGGCTCTTCTAATCTGACTTGAGTTTTAAAGACCTGAGAGGGATTTTGTATTATATGTCGAAAAAAAGCATGAACAAAGGGCAAAGTTACATTTTACCATCAGCTGTGAATAAAATAATCCTTTATTCTGGATAAATATATATCTTCATATAGGCATGCTAATAGTTTCCGCGAAAATATCGTTTTGTTAGCAGTATAACTGACGTTCTTTTCTAAAAACACGAGGATTTCCTATGGCAACATCTACATGATGAGGCTGATGGAGATCTTTTATCTCATTCATTTTAAGAAAGTGCAATAAAAAACATTCCCGTTTCAGATCAGAAATGCTGGAGCTGCTAGCCACAATTCGAGCACCTAAATCGCTTGTATTCTACCATTTTTCTGAGTATAGTTTTTTTTTTTTGAAGTGACTCACTATCTTTTTTGTGGTTCTTGTTGTGGAGACTTGATGTGTAATCTCTTCTTGTTCCTAGAAGTAGGATACGTTTTAGTGTGTGCATAAGGTGAAAGAGAAAAGATTTCTCTACAAAATGCATGGTTGAGTAATGTATTAGCATGAAAAATGACGGAACGGCTCGTATTTGTATGACTAGATTCTAAAATTTTCTTGGACTCTGTGAAGGGCTCTATTGTGTATTTTAACTATTATTATCTTTGTCCTATTCTTGTGAACTATTCAAAGCTCGACAACATATGCATTAAAGTTGCGTTGAGGATTTCATAGAATTTGTTGATCGCAAGCGATCTTGTAAAATTTTAAGATAGAAAGAGGAAATCGCCTGCAATCTTTATCATCGTTACATCCATACTGAGTTTGGATAGATTTTATTGTTTCACAACGGATAAACGTCCAATCTTAGGATAATCACAGACTATATACATCAAGAGAAATCGTTCAATATAGAATTTTGAAGCAAATCTGTATGATCTAACGTCCTAAGTACTTTTATTCAAACATTCATAGACATCGATGAGTCATGGATGAACGTTTTCGTGGCAACTTTAGATCTTTCACTATGTATGCACTGAGATCAATAATGTCGATTTTGAAGATATTGATATTGACTGATATTGAAATTTTTCTTTTTCTTATTATCCTCTGATATGTGATAGTAAACCTGTGTAGTGTCAGATCAAGGTGTCACTAGTCTGCAGTGACAACATTGTAATGTATGTAATGACTTTATATAATACTTTTTAAGTTTAATTTATTAATATTACCAGAGAATGAAAAGAAAATGAACAATATTCTGATATCGTTTGGGATCTTGAATCGATCGAGATCAAATTTTTTTGGAGATATATTGATATCAATGTATATCTATCCTTTACAATATCGTGTAAAAGACGTCAGCAATTTTCTTCTGACACAAATAGCATCTCTATAAGTGTTTCGGAATGTGCACGGAAGTCTTCATTTTAGACAAAATTGTACAAGTTGTTCGAAAAGTCCACCGGAAAAATAAATTCTTCAAATTCCTTTATTTGTCAAAACTAATTAACTATTGTTTTTTTTGTATGACAGGAATCACCACGAAGTTTTTATTGATACGGATGAACTTTGGAAATAATGTTGAGAAATACCATTTTTGACTGAAATACAGAAAATACTGCATATTTTTTTTGTTTTCTTGATCATTTCAATTTTTGCGATGTTGTGAGTTTTTAATTTTTCAGTGTCGTTTCATGGTTATTTTTGCCAGATATCCTCATAAAAAGAGATCTATTATTGAAGTTTACTGAATACATTTCAAAAACATGTTAATAAAATGGCACTGAAAAATTAAAAACTTAGAATATCACAAAGATTGAAATGATAAAAAAAAACAAAAATATGCAATTTTGTCAGTGAAAATTGAAAACGTATTTTCTATGTCTCAACATTGTTTGCAAAATTTATCCGTACCAATAAAACTTCACGATGATCCTATCATATAAAAAAACAATAGTTATGCTAAAGAGGGTTCTGATCTTGAACATGTAAGTAAGAGCGGCGTACAAAAAAAGAAATGAATGTATTGTCTTACTTTCATATTAATTAACACATGCGAGAAAAGCAAAACAAATAGATATAGTATTCGCTTCTTAATGCAACTAAATTGTCTAAGCCTCTAGCTAAGGTATACTGCGAAACTGAAAAACAAATCCTATTTTGATTGGTTTATTCTACCATTATCGAAACATGTAAGACTCTATGTCTGTAGAGAACTTGTAAAAAAATCGTCTACATTTTTCCATTTAGAAACTCTTAATATAATATATATTATGATTAACATTTTTATCGGATTATAAAATCAGAAAATGCTGAACACGTCAAACACTAGTGACACCTGTTTCTGTTGTTTGTTTCAACTTAAACTTCAATAGCTTAGCTTAATACATACATTATTAGATGCGGCTAGACTTTTAAGACAATTAACAGTATGTGCGCACTTACAGGGAATCTTCAGAGACTTTTTCTTTTTGATCGAACTCCCTAAAATTCGAGGACTACCAGAAGATTTAACATTTTTTCGGGTATTCTCGACTAGAGAATGGTGTTAAATTGGTTAAAGTGAGCAGATTGATATATACAAGAAACTAAATGTTTTATTTTGAATTTATTGTTTAGGTGTCATTGAAAGAAAAGGAAGTACATGTTGAATTTGTTAGTGATAAAACAATGGAAACAAGCTGTAATTAATCAAATTATTGATTTAGGATTTCAAGCTCAAATAAAATAAAATTGAGATTTTTATTAAACAGACTTTTAAAAATTTGATCATATTAACATTTCTTTTTTATCAATAAATCGTCTTAAACAAGTCTTATCGATATAGAGTTGCTTCTTAAAGTATCACACATTGATGACTAATATAAATGTTTAAAATCCGCAATATTTTCTTTGAATAATTCAATAATTGATTTATAATTCATATTAAATATTTATGATATGTTAATCTTTTATTTGATGAAATATGCGGGTTTTTTTTTGATAGTCTAAATGGTATAGATATAACATAGTTTCTTCTTTCATACTTGTTCACATTTAAATTTTTATTATGAGTTTTTATAGGATCAATGTTCATAGATCAAATTCATCTTTCAAATATTCTACAATCATATCAGATAACCTATTTGCCGATAACCAAAGGTGAAATGGTATTATGCAGCCGTACAATTGTGATGAAGCCCAATAGTACTTATCAATGCGAAGAGCAGGGATACCCCCTCCTGCTTTTGAAAATTTTGCATTAGCTTTCTCCCATTTTGGGGAAAGTTTCGAATTAGTTTTCTTCGATTCTGAAGACAGTTTCTGTAGAACTTTCTCCGATTTGGGAGGAAATTTCTGGTGAACTTTCTCTCATTTTAGAGACAATTACTAATTAGTTTTCTTGAATTTTTAATGGCAGTTTCTGATGTGTTTCCTTTCATTTTGAGAAAAGTTCGCCTGTATAGTCCTCTGATTTATAGAGATTTCGACTATATCCTTCTCTTATCTTGAGTAAACTTCAGAGTTCCTTTTTCTCCAAGTTATCAGAGTTTGTAGAATATTTCTTTTTTTTTAATTTCGAAAGATTTTGGCTATATCTTTCTTCGATTTTGTGAAGATCTGATATGATGGGACTATTTCATCTATGCAATACGACTGAAGTTATCAAAAAACTTGATTACGATCTGCGACAAGCCGAGATGCTTTTAAAATATCTAGAGTTTTTCTGGCAATGCAGGTCAGAATCATTCATTCAATTTTCTCAAGTAACTGCATGAGCTTTATCGGTCTTGTCGATAATAAATGAACTCAAAAAGATTTTAAGAATCTGGTCAAAAAAGGAGAACTGATCCTATGACATATGCAACGACTAAAACTTCGAAATATAATTAAAATCTCTGTCGCCTTCGAAGGCAACATAAGTTTGCCTATTTTTTGAAAACTTAGTATCAACTCGAGAGTTTCTAATGAAATTCAATAGTCATCGCATTACTTAACAGTTGTCGCGAGCGTGGCCGCCTTCGGCGGTGAACAAGATTGAGAAAGTTTCTGCTAGAAAAAGCTTTCTTCTCCTCAAGAATTTTTTAGGCGCCTACACAAATGTTTTCTACACAGTGAATGTTTTGAGTTCTCTATAGATTTATGAACTTGTCTCAAAGTTCAACTTTTATGTAAAAGAGAGTCGAAAGCGATAACATTTTTGTGCATGTCTAACTGGAAGAGAAAAAATTCACAATACGTCCACCCAATTTCAATCGCCTAGGAACGCTATTGCGTTGAGCCACGCTTTTCTCCCATTTTCGGAAATACCCCCTCCCCTCCTCCTTTTGCCTCTTCGCGCCGCTCCTGATGGAGACTATTTTGGACGGAACGAATGAACTCGAATGAAGATCAAGTTCTCGAAAGTTTCTTGTGTAAAAGCTTAGTTGATTCATTGTTTTTCTTTACATGCATCCAACAGTGTTATAGAATGAAGCGGAATCAAAGTGAGACAAGACGTGTCGGAAGTGACAAATTCTCTCTGATTTGAGCTCTGACGAGCATAACTTTTCAAATTTTTAAAAGTGAACTCGTCGAACGGGAAGAAGTCATACTCAGCATTAGGCAAACATTTTTCTTGACACTCAAAAAATGCTAATGTATGTATCAACTCATTTAGCAGCGCAGAGTTTGACTATTTTATGTCTCTTGCCGGATGGAAGTGCCAACAATCGCATTGCATGTGACGCATAACCTACACTTTTTTTTCTATGCAAATATTGGTTGGAAAATAAAAAGTCATTCGAGTGTCGAAAACTATTCTTTTTATCGAAGCAAAACAGTTTATTTCGCATAAAAATACTTAGAGAAGAAGAAGAAATTGTTGCTTTTCTCTCAAACATGAAAACAATTAGTCATTTTTGTTTTTTTTCATCTCACGAATTTCGTGTTCTTGTGCACAGTAAATAGACGCAAGTGAGTATTCGAAACAGTAGAATGAATATGCGTCTTTTTTTCACTATTGAAACGTTTTATTACTTCTTAATACTTTTCTATTGTACTGAAGAGTTCTAAGATATTCACAAATGTTGGAAATATTGACGTCTCGCATCCTGAACTTTCTCAATGGGATGTGTTGAATTTTTCTCACCATGTGATTCTAGTTGTATTTGGGATTTTCCAAGCATATAAGTTTATAACACAATAGGAATTTTCCAACTTGCTACTAAATATGTGTCACACGCAAAATAAAACTTTAGAAAAAATTAAACTTATGTAGAATTTGTTTTTAATTAGACGAAAAACTATGAAATAATTTTCTTTTATTTAAAAAAGAAATTTTAATTTTCGTTTGCACTAAGAAAACATAGCATGTAACTACACTATTCTAGAGTAAGCAATATGTCTTTTTTTCATGCTGATTTTTAATTATATGTAGATTTTGAACGATAAATTTGACACATGACTGATGAAATTCAAAAAGTTAAAATAGATATAGCTTTAAATCATGCAATCATATTTGTTGGTACAGATGTATCTATTTATACAACAAACGATGAAAAAGATGTTTTCTATTGGAAAGGATTATTAAAAGATGGACTTGAAGGATGTTACCAGTCGGGATGGATCAGTGACAAGGAATTTGAGGATTTCAATAACAAGTTCGACAGTGACACAGCAGATATTGATGATTATTTGCTTGCTATCAATCGAATTAAGTTTTGTTTCAAAATAGAAAGTGATGAATATCCAACATGGTTAAGAGAAATAGTAGGAAAATTATCAGCTAAAAAACCGGAACTTATTAAAGCTATAGGGGAATTAGGATGTCCAATTCTAACAACTAATTATGATTTACTTCTTGAAGATATACTTGAAAAAAAGCCATTAACTTGGAATAAATATTATATTAATAATATCGATGATTCGTTGGAGAATCTAAAAAATTATATTCTACATGTACATGAAGATTTCGAAGAATCAAATAGTATAATTCTCAGTAGTAACAATTATAATGAAATTCGTGAAAATGAATTTGAACAATCAAAATTGAGAACACTTCTGGAAACAAAAACTTTGTTATTCATTGGATATGGTGCTGGAATGTCTGATCCAAGTTTTTCAAATTTATTGAAATGGATATTTCATATAACAGATAAGAAATCATTATCAATTTATAAATTTATTAAATCAAATAAAAATAAAATGTTTAATCAACTATCAAATGTTTCATTTTTAGAGAATATTAAAGAAATTCAATTTGGTAATACTTTCGAAGATTTATTACAATTTATAAAAAATCTCAAATCATTTACACCACTAATACATAAAAGTTTATCATTGACAAACAAAAAAGAGAATATTCGCGAAAAATATTTAAATTATCTTATTAATGAATATGGACATGTATCAATATTTGGATTTTCTAATATTAACATTAATTTGCCTTTGCAAAGCGTTTATGTTGAATTAAAATTTGATCCAACACATCCATCGATTAAAGCAATGAAAATGCTCGAAATTAATGAAGAATTTAAACGTAAACTTTTATCTCCTGGTTTTTTTAATGAAAATGAAAGAAAACAACTAAATAGAGCTATCTTGGAAACAAATGCATCCAATCCTGATACTATCTATAAAGACTTCATGATTGATCAATGGTTAAATGTATTATTAAATAATAAAAATATATTTACTATAAATGAAGTAAATGCTATCAAAAATAAATTGAATCAATTAAAACAAAGTATTTTAGAAAAAAATAACCTTAAAGAAGCAAAACAGTATCAAATTCAACAAGTATATTATAAATTTAAGCATTTTATAATTTTAGGTAATCCTGGTTCAGGTAAAACTACTTTATCAAAATGGTTAATAATAAATATGGCTAAGCAATGCTTAGGTAAGAAAAATATGTTATTTGATAATAATTGTTCTATCAAAAATAAAATACCAATTCTTATTCCAATATGGAAATATATTGATCAATTAAAAGAAAATTCAAATAAACAAAAACAAACATTACTTCAATATATCTATGAAAATATTAATACACTTAATTCAACATATTTCAATGATGAAGAACGAAAAGAACTATCATCTTTCATCATAGAATCATTATTAGAAGGAAATATTTTAGTTATTTTTGAAGGATTAGATGAAGTTCCTATTCACATAGATCGATCGGATTTAATGAAAGAAATAAATACATTATTGGAACGAGGAATAGATTATGATATAAAATCTAATAAACTTATTTATTCAACTTATGAACAAAAAGAAATAAATAATACTAAAGATCCAACTATTGGAAATCGATTTATTGTAACAAGTCGTATTGAAGGAAATTATTTTGAAGAGATCAATTTTTATATTCCAAGATTAACTATTGAAGACATGACAAATGATGCTCTAAAATTATTTTGTAGTTCATATATGGAATGTATTCAAAATATTTCTATTAAAAATGGAAGACATATTAAAGAACATAAAATAGATCAATTATATAATAATATTACGAAAAATAAAGATATTTTTCAATTAGCAATCAATCCACAATTAGCTAGTATAATTGTTTCAGTTTATTATCAATATGGCGATAAATTGCCCGAGAAAAGAATTGATTTATATGAAAAAGCTATCGAACAGATAATAGAACGATTAGTTATTTGTAATATTAATTCTCCAACATATTATGTAAGTCAAGAGCTTGAATTAAATACTATTATATTATGGTCAATAATGCAAGATATAGCTGAATATCTACATAGTAAAGTTGAAGGACTATCAGAAAATATTTTAAAAAAAATAATAAGAAAATGTTTATTTGATTATCAAAAACAATCATCAAAAAATTCTAAACTAAATATTGATGATTTAATTTTAAATCTTATAGATATTTTTAAATATCAAGCAGGTTTATTCAATGAATTTGGTCATAATAGTTTTCGATTTATACATCGTACATTTCAAGAATATCTTGCAGCTAAAAGTATTATTTATTCTTATGGTATTAAACGATCTGAAGATATCATTTATGAAAATATTAAAAATAAAATTGGTAATCCTAATTGGAGAGTACCTCTCAGTATGACATTTGGATTATTAAGTAAATCAATTCAACATAATGAATTATTTAACAATATTATTATACGATTGTTAAAAGATGAACAAGATTCATCTAATACACTTCTAGTATCATTTGTTATTATTGATTCATTAAACGATATGTACTTTTCATTAAAAGAAATAGAATATGAATTGATTAAAAAATTAGCAGATATGTTATTGTTGGATTATGAAAATATATCTGGTTTTTCAAGATTAAAAGAACATCAAGAATTAATTGAATCATATTTTTTGAAATTGAAAAAAAAATATGATTGTACAATGACAGAATGGTTCATTGAAAAGATAAATAATGAAGAAAATATTGCTGCATGTGCCAATATTATATATCAACTTAAATGGTATAATTCAATATTTCATGAAATATTTCTAAAGAATTTACACAATGATTCTATCAATTGGAATTGGTCAATCGATTCAATTTTACGATTTTATTCAAATGATATTAAAAATAAAGCAATTTTAACTCAATTAAAATTTAAAAATGAAATCAATAAAAATCCCAAAATTATTAAATATATTATAAAGAATAATGATTGGTTACGTTTAATTGTTGCTCTTTAGGGAGGATATAAAAATTATTCTATTCAAAAAACTATTTCAGAATATTATGAAATAGCTCAATTTCTTGATTTAAGTGATAATCAAAGGGCACCATTTATATTTTATTATCAAGAAGTTTGGGATAGAAATGATCCAGCCTATAGTATGGCTGTACATCTTGATACAGTTGTGCCTACACATCATTGGAACGAAAAACCAATATTTAACAAAAATGAAATCTATAAAGAATCATTTTTGACAACCAAGATTTTAGAATTACTCAATGAAGAAAAATCTACAACAGATTTAAAAGAAGAATTACGAAAACAATTAAATATTCAAAATTTGAATACAAATGAAAAAATGGATACATACATCGCATTAATCATTTTAGGAGATTTTGATTTTATAAATATTCTTATAAAAGAAGAAGAAGAAATGTTTATAAAATATTTTACTAACAGAATAGAACAATTAATTTATATTTTAAAAGATCCAATCGCAAGATGGTCGTCATATATTTCAAAATATTTACTTGCAATTTATAATAGCATAAAAGTCAATCAATTGAAATTCAATCTTAATTTTTCTGATTATTGCAAAATATATTTATCTTTAATAGCTAATAGTGGAGGATTACCAATCGACACTAGCGAACTAGCTGAAGCTATGGATAACAGTGAAAATAAATATAGTCTATATGCAGAATATTTTGCCTTCAAATGTACTGGCTTTTTTGATAATTTCCGATATAATATTGCTGTTATATCAGATACGTTTAAGGATGCAGGAAAAATCGATCAAATTATGGAATCATTTTTAAAAATTAGTGATACAATTCAGATTTATAGACCGATTCGAGCATATCCATGGCCTACAGATATATTTACTTTTAAGTTAATTTATGAAGATGATATACCAATAGCATTTTTCAATTGTTTGGAGAACATCAATACAAACGTACCATATCTAGTGGATAGCGTTTCTGAGATCTTCTTTAGGGAAGGATATTTCAATAGAAATCCGGAATTGATTCCATTAGTTATATTATTACACTTTGGAATTATGTCGAAAGATTTAGATAGATTTAAGATCTACAAGAATTTACTACCTGAATTAGTTGATAAGTCAGATCTTAAAGATTTTCTATTTGAAAAAATTCAATCAATGTGTAATCCCTACTATAAATCGAGAGCATTATATCAATTAGCTGAATTTTATGATGAAAAAAGTTATGAACTATTAAATGAATCTTTTACATTAACAAAACATATTCAAGAGCCAACTTTAAAATTTCAAGTTTTGGAAAAGATCTTTAGTATTGTTCATTATAAAGAACTACAATATAAATTATTCATTCAACAAATAGTCAACGAATTAGTTTTAACATTTGATAATATTAAAGATCTTTATAATCAATTTATTGCATCTATAAGATTATCATTTTATGGATCAGGAGAATTTCGAAAAAAATATTTAACAAATGCTATAGAAATACTTACTAAAATGGATGAAGATGATAATAAACTTAAATTAATTATTAAATTAAAACCATTAATTAATATTTACGATGATCTTCAAATCAAGCTGAATGAAATTATAGAAACTCTCAAAAATAAAATACATAATTATTTTATCAATTCTTATTATGGAAGAATATTATTTACTGAAATATTACCTGTTCATATTTCAAATTTAAGTTTAGATATAAGTCAAAATTTAGAAAATGAAAATAGTAACAAGAAAATTGTAGATATTTCAGATTATACGGAGCTTCAAGCTTTATTTTTATTATTCGCACAATTGAATGACATAAAATTAGTAATTAATAAAACAGAGAATACAGATCAATTATGGATTAATCTTTTTAAAGATACTAATAATCAGTCAAATATTGAAGAGATATTAAACATTGGTTTACGTAATGAAATATTTTTGACACCACAAGTAGCAATTATTATCGATGAATTAATAGAAAAAAGAAAAGAAGATATTATTTCAATTATTTTTCCATATATTATAAAACCATCAAATGAAGTATTACCTATTGTTCATCGATGGTTTACTGATTACAATAATAATCAAATTAAAAAATTATCAGCTCTTTTACTTGCAGAAGCAAAACATATTTTTGAACCAGCAATTGATACAATTATTGATTTACTAAAAATCGATAATGATCAAATGAGATATAGAGCTCAACGAATTTTTCAACATCCAGAAAGAAATCCCAAAGAACCTAATAAGAGAATATCTGTAATAAGTGAAAAAACATTGATGAAAATTCTTAAAAATATACTGGTAAAAGAGCAACTTCCACGAGTTCGAGCTTATATTGCTAGCTTTTTCTATGATTTATTATGGGATGATCCGACAGTTTTTCGCAACTTATATAAAAATATAAATCAATCGGAAGATAGAAACTCTACCAGCAGAAGAAGAATGGACTTTTTCAGTAGGATTCATTTCATAAATGATCCTACTTGGAATTCAATAATGGGAACATTAGAATCATCGCTAGATCCATCGTATATAGAAGAACTACTCTACTCAACAATGTTATTAATGCAGTATAATCAAATTACACAAGAAAAATGGCTCGAATTTGCAAGAATACTATCAGTTACAGACACAAGTCAATTTAGAGAAAAATTATTCTTTGTATATACAGATGTAGAAAGAATAGAATTTATTATTGATAACATTTACGCATTAACAAATATTAATGATGAAACATTTTTTGAAATTCTTGAATCAAAAATAATTAACGAAATATCTATCAAAGTTGAAAATCTTGCACAAAATACTTATAATGAAATGAAACGTATAGGTAGATGTAACTTTTATGTCTCAAATAACTTAAATAAAACAATATTAAATATATTAAATAATATTTCAATAAACATTATTCTTATGGAAAATTTAATTAAATGGTTAATATTACAAATGACAAATTTTAAAGGTTTTAATGATACTATATTTTCTTTGACATTATGTGAAAATTTATTATCTTTAGTTTCTGCTTGTGTTCAAAAGGAAGATTATTTGTATCGAAAAATAATAAATTCTTCAAATTTTAATAAAATTCAAATAATTATACTTTTAGAAAAAATGCTTAATTATCATCCATATTTTCCAGCAAGAGGCAATGCTTTCATATTACTTTCAGCAATGGATCAATCTGATCACAAAGTAATCATAAACGCCATGAACACATTACTTGATGAAAATGTTGTGAAAGAATATTCTGTAATTGGAATTCCTTTAATACATTTATTACCAAATGCATTTATCGATGATTTACTAGAATCTTTAAAAAATGAAAGTGCTATTAAAGCTTATGAAATATTAAAAATTTTCATAGAATTAGCTTTAAATGAAAAAATAGATGCAGACAGTAAAACAAAGATAATAAAATATTTAGTAAACGAAATTGGCCAATTAAAATCAAAGAAGCCTATTAATTATTACTATACGGAAATAAAAATTCCCTTTACAACAACATTAGAAAATGAACTATATAAAGCATGGATTAAAATACAAGGGTTATCTGGTAAAACACAGTATTTTATTAATATTGAAGACTCAAAAGAATAATATTATTCTATTATCTATTATTTTTTAACAATTTTCTTTCTTCATATAAACATTGACTAGACTTCTTAAATGCCAATGTTATTTTTCATTGTAATATCAGTTAATCATAAAGATTGTATTGCAAATTTTAATATAACATAAGTGTATTCATTATATTTATTAATACATTCGAGACAATAGGATCCACCAGTAGATTCCACTATATTTTAACAAGAAACTTAATAGAAAAGCATTTTATTTCCCTTTTTTCTTAGGCAGGAAGTTACATATAATGTATTATCTGTTTTGCCTTTGCTATTGTTTAAATCATTTATTGCATAGCGTGATACTTTCGGTTAAAACAATCAAGACAAACAAATTTCTCACAATCATCAGAACCAGAAGGTTCTTATTTTCTTAACTGTCACATGACTTGCTTCTCTAGATTGTTGTTCCCTGCTTTTCTCATAGCAGCTAACACAGCTTTTTGTACTAAAAAAAGAAACCTTCTTTCCGTAGTCAATATTAGAATAAAGAAGAGGCGTTTTTCTTTTCATCTATAAGTTAATAAGTTTTTTTTTTTAAAACTTGACATGAGAAATGAAAGAGAATTTTTTATAAAATATACATTTCAGTTTAAGCGGTTCATTGCATGTTTGATTGAACATAATACATAAAAAAGAAAATCTTATTTCAAGAACTATCATCTATAATTCTACTATTATTACATTCATTTTCAAATAAATACTCAATAGATTCTATCTTTTCACACATTCTACTATAAAACAAATTCGAACTCAAATAAAACATTGTAAGTTTTGATTTATATGAAGATTGATGATAATAGAATTTTCTTTTTTCTCTTTAAGTTATTATATTTCATTTGATTGAATAATATGATTACTATACAATGTACATGTGGTGAGTAATTGAATGAAAGTTAAAATAATAAATAATTTTCTTTAGTTTTTCTTCTTATGATTACTTTAACATTCATTCAAACAATAAATTCATCCGGTATAATTGATAATGATAAAAATGAGAATAAATTTGATGAAATTGAACAAATTCCATCATTATTATCATTGGAAAAAAGACAAACAAATATACATGAATGTTTATCGAAAAATCATCTTTCAAATATATTAAATCGAAATCAACGAGCATCAATTTCTCGTCCATATTTTAATTATTGGCGACCAGTTCGTGATAATGTACGTTCTTCAACAAAAAATCCAATACCTTTTCCACCTCGTCTAGGTCAAGCTTTTTCACCTCGTCTAGGTAAACGAGCAAATCAAGATAGAGATCAATTAGAAAATCTTGATAAAAATCTTGTAAATCGATCAATTGATCTTGAAACATTTCTTATAACTCTTATGAGTTATTTACAAGAAAAAAAAATTGATATTATTTATGAAGATTCAACAAAAATTTGTTTTTCACAACCAATTGATATTACATTTATTCAACAAATTCTTGATAAATATAATACAAATCGACGTTATCAAGATGAACAAATTAAAGAAGATATACATGAAAGACAATCAATTGGAAAACATCCAGTACTATTTCGTTATCGTCTTGGTTAACTAGATTTTAATCTTGTAATGAAATAATATACAAAAAAAAGAAACTAAAATAAATTCATTGCACATACATACATATATATATATATGAATAATGATTTGTCAAAACAAGAGATAATAGCATAAAACAAAAGAGATTTATTAGTGTTAATCATAAAAACTATTTTGATTCCTACTTCTTTCATCCTTGGCTATTGACAAAGAAAACAGATGTTTTTCTATTCATTATATTTTCGATATTTATGATCAAGCAGAAGACTTAATTCAGTTGTATTTTGTTCATTAGCACAGTTTAAAAAGCTTAATGGTCGTATTCATTATTTTTGAGCGATATATTATATTGAGAAAACTCATTAAAATATGTCTGACTAGCTAATTTTCTATTTGAGGCCTATGATGTCTGTGGCGGTGATGTAAAATTTTCTTGGTTGTCTATTCTTGTAAATGTTGTTCATGTAATAAAAATGAAGACATTTTTGTTTTCTTTCTCTCTATCATTAGGTGAGCTATGTATTATAACATGCATGATTGTTTACCTTCATTACTTTGAAACCAGTGTAAATAGGACAAATTTTGACTCTTACATATGCAAGAAAGTAACCATTAATTTTTTTTTTCACATACAGAAATACTTTATAGAAACTTTCCTATGTAGTTGAAATCGCTTAAAAACCAATAATATTATGGTGATTGATTAGTTCTCTTAACTGTAAGGTAATATTGCGATGAGATCATCGAAAAGGACGATTTTTCCTAATTTTTCCTCGATTCTTATTGAAAATGACGATTTATGAATGACATTTCGTCGATTCTTAATTTGTACTCTACTGAAATGCTCACTGTCAGTCAGTCAATACGTACTATCTATAATACTATATTAAGAGAAACTTGTAGTGAAACATACTAAGCTCAAATTTAGAATGGATTTTTGAATAAGTATTACTTACTGTGTTGCTAGATTTTCGTTGACGATCTCGAACTTGGCATTGCATATTTTCTATAATAGTTTAATTTTTATTGGTTTACAGAGATTAGAAACGCACTTTCTTTTTTATTCATCTTTGAAGAAAAGGAAAACATACCTTATATGTAACATTGTATTGCACAGTTTTGAGTAGTTTCTGTAGTAAAACAAGATAATTCGTGTATGGAATTAGACAACAACTTGTCGGTCTATGTGTTGTATTCGCTGAAAGCAATCCACTTAATATATACTTCGTACAGATATCCAGGATATAACTAACTGGCTTGCTGTAGAAGTATTTTTGGAGCCATTCTATTTCGGAAATGATTACTTTAGTATCTGAAACTAGGAAAATGTAAAATAAAATGCTTTATCTAATCGTTCAACAATTTTTATTGCCATACAATTATGGACGATTGACGATTGATTGAAGACTTTTCAGGTTAAACCGCAATTAGTCCTTCAAACTGAGGTGATTTTCATAACAAGAGTATCTTTTGTGGGCACACCTAGACTTACACTCTCTGTGAGTGTAGGCATAGATGAAGTGGCTATCAATACGTACGCGCATATCCACACAATCACACCGAAATTTTTAAACCCTCGCACCTAATCCTAGAATTTGTTGTGTCCTTCAAACTCTCCCTGTACTTTGAATTCCTAGAGCTCCTTAAGGGTGTAGACGTGGCTGTTGGTGTGGTTGTGTATAAACAAAAAACTCAACTCAGAACCTGAACCTCGCTCTAGCAACCTATCCTCGCACTCGCATCCTAAAATCTATTTTTATGACCATTGATTCATCATTGTTTACATCACATACTTGTAATCGGTAAGATTACTTTTGATCGATTTGAACTGTACAGTAACCGGCTGATTGCAATTTTCGACTTAGCCTACTTTAAAATGACGAAAAAACAGCTGATTGAAATACAAAATTGAACCGTCAAAAAGTTGATCCGTTTAATATATAAATTAACTAAGTAGTTCTTTCGAGAAAAGTGAGTGTGAATAGATGCGGGACGTGGATCTTCTCTTTATTTGCATTCACATCCACAACTCTGGTTGAAAGAGACTCGACGACATATGCAACGGTTTGTTTTTATGTCGTGCGATACAACACAATTGTACGATTCATTCAGGAAGACATTCAACTTCTCGACGACATATTTCTCTTAATCAATATCAACTTTCGATCTAATTATTGTTTCAAATGGGATCATTAGCATAAAATTATAGTTAGATATGTGAGAAATGAATCTGAGCTTCAGTTTTACGATTTTTTTATCTTTATTGAATCCGACATTGAGCTATGTTGTAATACACGACCTAGACTCTGCTTTACCTCAGACTTTATCACACGATATTCACTTAAGTCTTCTTAATCCAACGAAAAGAAATCTTCGTTGAATCTAATTCTTTTCTTTACTTTGCCATTCGAGACACAAAAAACAAATCAATAAGCAGAAAATGATCGTTCGTCAACAATCTAATATTTGAACTTTCTTCTATATTGAATCGTCAGCACCATGATTTAAACGATTGATAACATTGAGATTAGGGATGCATCAATTCCATTTCTAGGCTTGGAATTGGCTAGCATTAGCATTGGTTATGGATAGAAAGTCATCGTTTTCTTAAGGAGAGGATATTTTGACCAAATAACGATTTTTTAAATAAAGTTTTACCAAAGGTTTTCAGGGGGAGGGGGGAGGAGAATCCAAATCTGTAATCGGTTTTTCAAAATTGAGTACTCGATTTTTACTAAAGAAAGAATTATGGTGAAAAGATAACGATTTCTTATAAAATCACCCGAACGGGAAATAGCAGAATTCGAGACTTCTAAAATAGAGACTTCGCTAGACTTCAAATCGAATCCTTGCTGTTTTCCCTCGAAAGAGAGTAAACTATGATTCTTTATTTTATTTCAAAGCTATCGATAAAATCAGCGTAGAAGATGTTAATTTTGGCTAGATTTAATCATGTAAAAGTGCTAGTTAGTACTTTGAACAATATAAACTTTATTAAAGAAGTATAATGCTTGCTAATTATCACTCTGAAAAGAGCGTATCTTGTAGAAAATACAGTGGAACTTCATTGAGTTTTTATATTGACAGCACATTGAATATTGCATTTGATAATGCCTATAATAATGCGGGTATCTTTCTTTGAAATAGTTATGAAAGTTTTATATCATAAGCAGCATTTTTCACTGGAAGTAATAATTTTCCATATTTGTCAATTGTTGATTATGTCAACAATGACAGTTATCAAGATGTTCAAATACTTAATAAAAAATGTTCCTGTCAATTATAGAAGACACAATGTGAGGATTTTGTTTAATACAACCTAATGTTGCAATAGTAAAGTTTTTCTTCATTTAATGTATTTAGTCATCAATATTTATTCATCATCTTATTTTCAAAGAATATGAAGTTTTATTATTTACCTTAGAACACTTTAGGTCTTCAACACATATATTATAAATCAACCTTTTTTTACTATTAAAAATTGCTAATAATATCCTTCCTTTATCTTTAATAAATTATTTCGTTATTACACATACAATCATTTATTTTTGTTTGAAGTAAAATAAAAATAAAAAAATCTGTGATCTCAATTACATTTTATTTTTGTTTTACATTAGATTGATACTTTGTTTAGAACTGTTGACATTATGCTACAAGTTTAAAAGTCAATAATTAAGTTTGCAGGAAAATTTTTAGAAATATGTTATATGTTTATTTTAAAGAATTTATTCATACAGAGAGACTCTGTTTGCTTCTGAAATTTTCTTTATAATTTTGATCAGTATAATAAAAAGCTTACTAGATAATGATTTGAAAACTAATATTATTATAATAAATATGAAAATATTGTAAGAATTTAATAATAATCATCACTAGGAAAAAATTCAAATGCAGATTAATCCTATTATAAATTCTTCTCAGTCCATATTTGAAAAGCTTTAAGAAAAAAAATTCCTTATTCATATCATAAATCTGGATTCTTATTTCCTATGATTTCTTTCTTGTCATAATATACTCATATATCAAGTTTGTTGATAAAAGCTAAAAATTAGTTTTTGAAAGTGATATATTGCCTTTTTTTATAATATGACAGAACTACTTTAAACTTCGAAGTTCTTCTGTTTTCAAATATTGATAAAAATTTAAAACGATAAGAGATTTCATTCTTTAAATTATGATATTCTTTTTGAAAGAATGACAGTTACGAATGTTTTCACAGTGTTGCTAAATAGTATTTATAAATAAAAAACAAATTTAAATGAAAAGTATTGAGAGTATTTATTCGTCAATATTTACTCAAAATAAATGAGTATTTGATACATTTCATTTTTCTGTTTTTATATTTCATCTGTTACTTCAATCTCTCGCAAAAAAGAATCGTTCTGTCATATTTCTTGTCATTCTTGAACTTCTAAAGAAAAATAAAATAAAATTTAAAAAATAAACGAAAGTCAATTGCAGAAACAATATATTCCATAATGTACTTTGTTAAGTATTCATATAGTTACTTGTTAGATAAATTTATTTTCCTTTCAATAAAAAACTTTCAAAGTTTTTCTAATTTTCAATATATTTCATTTTTTGTACTAAAAAAAGAAATCTTCTTTCCGTAGTCAATATTAGAATAAAGAAGAGGCGTTTTTCTTTTCATCTATAAGTTAATAAGTTTTTTTTTTAAAACTTGACATAAGAAATGAAAGAGAATTTTTTATAAAATATACATTTCAGTTTAAGCGGTTTATTGCATGTTTGATTGAACATAATACATAAAAAAGAAAATCTTATTTCAAGAACTATCATCTATAATTCTACTATTATTACATTCATTTTCAAATAAATACTCAATAGATTCTATCTTTTCACACATTCTACTATAAAACAAATTCGAACTCAAATAAAACATTGTAAGTTTTGATTTATATGAAGATTGATGATAATAGAATTTTCTTTTTTCTCTTTAAGTTATTATATTTCATTTGATTGAATAATATGATTACTATACAATGTACATGTGGTGAGTAATTGAATAAAAGTTAAAATAATAAATAATTTTCTTTAGTTTTTCTTCTTATGATTACTTTAACATTTATTCAAACAATAAATTCATCCGGTATAATTGATAATGATAAAAATGAGAATAAATTTGATGAAATTGAACAAATTCCTTCATTATTATTATTAGAAAAAAGACAAACAAATATACATGAATGTTTATCGAAAAATCATCTTTCAAATATATTAAATCGAAATCAACGAGCATCAATTTCTCGTCCATATTTTAATTATTGGCGACCAGTTCGTGATAATGTACGTTATTCAACAAAAAATTCAATAGCTTTTTCACCTCGTTTAGGTAAACGAGCAAATCAAGATAGAGATCAATTAGAAAATCCTGATAAAAATCTTGTAAATCGATCAATTGATCTTGAAACATTTCTTATAACTCTTATGAGTTATTTACAAGAAAAAAAAATTGATATTATTTATGAAGATTCAACAAAAATTTGTTTTTCACAACCAATTGATATTACATTTATTCAACAAATTCTTGATAAATATAATACAAATCGACGTTATCAAGATGAACAAATTAAAGAAGATATACATGAAAGACAATCAATTGGAAAACATCCAGTACTATTTCGTTATCGTCTTGGTTAACTAGATTTTAATCTTGTAATGAAATAATATACAAAAAAAAGAAACTAAAATAAATTCATTGCACATACATATATATATATGAATAATGATTTGTCAAAACAAAAGAGATTTTTATCAGTGTTAATCATAAAAACTATTTTGAATTCTATTTCTTCTTTCATCATTGTCTGTTGATGAAGAAAACAAATGTTTTTCTATTGATTATTGTGTTTTTGATATGTATGATCAAGCAGAAGACTTAATTCAGCCGTGTCTTCTTGATTGCGGACAATTCTTCTTAATTGTAGGAAAAAATGTCCGCTAACCAAAGTCGAGGAAGAGAGAAAAAAATGATCGCACAGTGGAAATTGTCCGCAATGTAGAATCGAGGTAGAGAAATAAAAATGTCCGCATTATGGAAACAAGCAAAAAGTAGAAATAGTAAGATAAATAGTCCAGACAGTTCGACTCAAGAGAGGATATCATCTGTATCTAGCGAGTCTAATGTTCAACGACAAATTGTCAATATTTTGATGTTACTAGTGTTACCATCGGATGAAATTAATAATGCTTATTGTGATATCATTGAAAACTTAAGCAATATACATGAACAATATCGTAAATTAACAGATTATGTTCTTCATACATATATTGAAGAAGTATCATGGCCAATTGAATTTCCATTGTCCAACACATCCAAACCTTTGGTCTTCGGTAAAATATATTCAAGAGACTGTTGAGTCAGTAATAATTAGATTAGAAGAAGAATAAACTCAAAAAAGATCAACACGTCCTAGAAGATTAACATCAGTTAATAAATGATAACATTTTAGTGCAAGCCAAACAAGATTATTTAAATGGTTATCAAAAGAGATTGGGTTCTCTTTGTTACCGATTCATTCATATATTGGACACATCTGACAAGGATGATCTAGATTATGAATCTAAAAATAGTTAAATATTTAATCATCCTGTACTACTCATATCTTTGTAGTTCTTCACATAATAAATTTTTTCTTGATTCTGCAATACGGACATTTTCATCTCTCTATCTTGATTCTGCTTTGCGGATATTTTTCCTTAATTGATCCGAAAAAGTATCCGTAATCAGGCTGTAGCCAATTCAGTTGTATTTTGTCCATTAGCACAGTTTAAGAAGTCTTATGATTGTATACATTATTTTTGGACAATATATCATGTTGAAAGAATTCATTAATGTATCTGACTAGCTAATTATCTATTTGAGGCCTATGATGTCTGCAGTGATGATGTAAAATTTTCTTGATTACCTGTTCTCGTAAATATAGTTCATGTAATAAAAATGAAGACATTTTTTGTTTTCTTTCTCCATATCATTAGCTGAGCTATGTGTTATAACATGCATGATTGTTTACTTTCATTACTTTGAAATCAGTATAAATAAGAAAAATTTTGACTCTTACATATGCAAAAAGTAACCATTTATTTTTTTTTCACATATAGAAATACTTTATAGAAACTTTTCCATGTGGTTGAAATTGCTTAAAAATAAATAATGTTATTCTGATTGATTAGTCCACTTAATTATGAGATGATATTGCGATGAGATCATCGAAAAGGACGATTTTTCCTCGATTTCTATTGAAAATGACGATTCATGAATGACATTTCGTCGATTCTTAATTTGTACTCTACTGAAATTCTCTCCGACAGTCGTTTTGACTAACGACTATCATTAGTTTGATATGTGCTACATGTCATGCATATAGTAACAACGATCATGAAGTTTTCCAATGCATAGTATAAAAATGAAATAGTATGTTGCATGACAATTGTTTAAGACAATGTTTAATATTTACAAAACTACTTAGGGCAATCCAAAAGTAGTGTCGCCGATACTGTAATTTCTTATAAAAAGCTTTAAGAAATTTTCTCTCTCTATAGTCTGATAGAGAAAAGAATGCTCTACTTTTCTATGCTATTTTATCATACTTCAACTAATATCATGATAATAAATTTTTGATAAGATTTGTTTTTTTGAATAATCTTTGATAAAAACAAGGTAGAGAGCTGCGACTTTCATTGTTCGAAAGAGGAGATGAAGATGGATTGAATTATGTATTATACATTTTTCTAGTATATTGTCTAATCTTTGTTTAATCAATTTTCTAAGTATGGGGAAAATGGTTTCTTATAAAAAAGAAAGCAAAAAACTTTTTTACAGAAAGTACCAGAAAAATATTATCGATCGATTATTTCCAAAACAGAACAAAAATTCGTTGATTTAAAGCAAGATTACTTATTGTATTATCAATATTGAATGACAAAGTATTAATAGAATGAATATTAACAATGAGTTGAACCAATTGATTAAGACGAACATCTAGTAGACATAGACAAACATCGAATATTGATACATTGACGGACAAAGAGATGAAACTCGATGAGAAACAAGTAGTCGAAGATCGACAATACAATGAAAGTCTTAAATGTGCATTTTTATTGAAGCGATTAAATATGAAAGTATAGAATATTTGTGCATAAGTTAAAGATGTGTACAGAGACATCTATGAATAAATCATTTGATGATGATCTTCTTTTTTTACTACATGGAATAACGAGTGTGAAATACTTTGAATAAACGAGCCATGAATAATCCATTTGAATATGTATTGAAATTATCATTTCAATTTCAAAGAGATCGAAAGTCACAAATAGATATCATATAAAGATTGGAATAGTTGCAAGCAAATAAAATACTGTACAAAAATTTTTGATAATAAAAAGTGAAAAGTTAAAAATAAGGATCTATGTTTCATTTTATTTCATTCAATGCTTGCTTAAGATACTTGCCATGATTATTAATATAATATTCAATTCTTTCTAACAATTAGTTAAAAGTTTTTTCAATACATTCCTGAAACTTCTTTAGAAACTGCATTAGTAAGACATTCATTATTTATTTTTTTGATCAGTTAATTTATGTATAGAAATTCAAAGATCTTCACAATATGAACTAGGTAGTTTCTAAAGACATTGAGCTACTCTTCTGAGAAACTAATAGAACTCCAAAAGTTCCATAAATTCTAAGAGTTTCTTAAGTTTCGTGAATTCTTGGATCTCTTGAATTCGTTAATTCGCTTGAGTTCTGCACGTTCTCGAGTTCTTTAATTTCTCGAAGTTCTCTATAAACATTAAGTCACAGTAAATTTTATGGTATACTCACGTAAGTTTTTATATCGATCGTAGGTATCTAGAATTCAGAAAGTTCCAAGAACTGAAAATTTATAGGATTTGATCACTCCTGTTTTCTAATATTTTGCTCCTCTATGTTCATTGTAAAGAAGCATTCGCAAATTCACATAAGAGATTTTATCATAATATTTTTGTTGATAATTTGGTATCCAAGAACAATGACTTGTCCTTCTTTTTCTGATTAAATAATCGTTTCAAGATTATTTTTCTGAAAATGCTAAAAGCATTCTTTATTTTTCTTCCGATTGATCAGATTAAATGACATTTCTATCATATCTTCATTTTCTTTCTAATAGAGAGATAGAATCATGTTTATATAGTATCTTTCTTTTCTCTCTCATGCTGTTTTTCCTGTTCTTATTTCAATTTCAAATAATTAGTCAAAAAATAATTAACACAAATTATTTCTTTTCTTCTGTAATGTCCTCTGTTCATTTTTCTACATCTCTCTATTATGCATTCTCTTATGTAGGTTTATCTCTCATATTTAAAAAGATCTCATAATTTGAAATAAGAATCAAGTTTAACATTGTGATACCATTTCATGAATCTTTTCAAGTGCAAACATGCTGAGTACTATTTCAATGACACGTTCTTTTTCACAAAAAAGAAAAATTCCCGTCCAAACTCTCAGAACTCAAAAAAAGTTTAGAAAATAGTACTGAAATCTAGGATTGGAATGAATTCTCTATGAAAGATTTTTCTTCGATTAAATTTCAATTTCACCTTATAATGTGAACTTATATAAAATCGAAGTTTGATAATGATAATTATTTCTGTATAGACGATCACATTTTTATTCTCTATCATGACTGTACTGATATTGGTAGCACTACCCGCTGAACTTATATTATGTGAAGTAATGACATTCTGGCTTCCATCATAATGCTTTTCTATTATTACAACATACAATGTATGAAGAATATGACGTTCGGAATAGAAAATCAAGATTATGCGATTCATCAGAATGTTATAATCTACTATCGATGTCCACATCTAACGATGGTAGTCGTGATGACATGATACAATTTTCATGATCATCCAAAAATTTTGTATTGCAATTCAAATATGAATGAATGATGTTCGTACAGGATTTAAAGAAAGGTTCCTTTTTACATCCATTTCAAACTCTGCTTCTATGATTGTCAATGTATATGTTCGCTAGTTTTTCTTTTATAATAAAGAAAGTATATATCGAATTAATCTTTGCTTTATTTGATATTTAGTTATTATTAAAATAATGATTTCTTAATTCTGCATTGATTTTAATCACAATACAAAAAGAGACAGAAAATAAATTCATAGAATAGACATAAAAATATTTTTCTTTTTTCTTTCTCTGGATCGTTTTGCAGATATTTTGACATAATTACTCAGTTGCTCGTTTGGCATAAATAATATAAAGTGGGCCAACAGTATCACCATCTCGAATATATAGATCAATTATTGTTTCATTCATTGATAATGGTATTGGTATTTTTTCTGATTGCCAATATTGTTTTTCAGATAATGTTTGAAAAAATTCACCATCTTGAGTCAAAACAATTTCAGCCGTTTTACTCTTCGGTTGGCCAGCAAACAGGTAGAAAGCTACATGTGGTCCATAAATTTTACTTGGAGGAGGAATAGTAAAGGAGTGTAAATAGGTGCCACGTTTATATGGTGGTGTTAATTTTAAAGCTGGCTCATGAATCATTGATGGAAATAAATAATCAAGTTCCCAATCAGGTTGAAATTGTTCAGCATTTATTAAGATAATAAAAAGAAGAAGTGAGCAAAATCTTAGCAACATAGTAACAAAGGAAAATTCAAACACAATAAAAGTTTATTTTATATGTACTTATATTTTCTTCTCTTTATAAATCAATCTTACTTAAGCCTTTCAAAGCCTCCTATTAATTTCAATGATGCATTCGAAATAGAATATAAAAAAATATTTGACACGCTTTCTTTTCCAATCAAACGATAGCTAAATCGAACTAATTTAGATTCACAAACAGGTGTGTGCTCGTCATTCACTTTTATTAGGATTGTATATCGAAATGAAAACAAAAAAATTTATGTGCCATCAAGATTAAAACATCGAATTTCATTATTACAGAAAATAAAATAATATAAATGAATTATACTCGTGAAAATGAAAACATTTCATCAAAAAATGGTCTTTAGAAGAGAATTTACATATTACAGAAAGTGTTCAACTTTCCAGATGTTAAAATCAATTTTTTTTTTCGCTTTTGGTTTTTCATTGCTAATATAGCTTCGCAGTGCCCTTTGTCAAATGTTATGTCAATGAGGACTCTTCATTGTTAGTTTGTACTTTTATTAAATCCAACTCTCGAAATCCCTAGCAGAAAAACTGTCGTTGCGATTATTCTTCATATACAACATTTTCCTAATGATAATGATTATTTCTCATTCTAGAGGTGCCGATAACGTGGATCATAGATCTCTAACATCGCTGAAAATGCCCAATTTTTGATCACTTTCGTTGGAGAAAAAACATCCTGATAGATTATATGAAAATTTCTTTTCATTTTTCTCAAAATCAATTTTTAGAGACAAAATTACAGAATTGTCCCCGTTTCTCCGACATAGTACGTTCGATCGAGTTAAAATATTTTTCTTTTACAGATACTGAATACTGTTTTAAACGTTTACTTTATTTTTGTTTTGAAAAATATTGCATCGTTGATTGTTAGAAAATTTTACCAAGAAAGTTCTAGTGAAAAAAAAACATGTATTTCTGGAAGCACGCTGAAGATTTTGATATTTATAATTGAATAGAAGGAGATAAAAAGAAGCCAAAAAAGTCGGCACTCCAAGCAGTGTCTAATATCTGTAAAAGAAGTTCCAGCTCTATCGGATGAGTTGCGACTGACGAGGAAACCGTCCGAAGTAATTCACCACTTTTGAGCTCATACTTTGGGTATATAGAGGAACTTCTAGACTATAACAACCCGAAAAGAATTCAGGCCCATGACCTTTCTGTCCTGAGATATTGAATTTTCAAGTTCCTAGATAATACAACGATTTTGACCATGTATCTCACTGTATCATATCACAAACGAAAACGTACTATAAGTTAAAAATTTTCTGATAAATATATATCATTGCTATGGTCTACACTAGTCTTTTTCATGAATTATAGTGATGACATATTGAAGGTTTTACTGATGAGGGAAGGTCCCCAACTGTCCCCTCGCTTTTGAATCGAATATATGCCCAAACGATAGACCTCAGTGAGTTATTAAACATCCTACAAGGGTTCGGTTTC
>CAJNOL010000851.1:50863-66814 GCA_905250125.1 Rotaria sordida
TAATCATTATTTTTTGGTTCGGTCATTCTGTTCCTTATTTAGTTTATGCAGAACTTTTACCAAGTTTAACTACAGGTTTAATATCTTGTTCATTTATTCCAAATAAAGAATTTACTAATTATCGAATGTATATTACACTTCCTATTTACACTGGCTTATTTCCAAGTTTAATTCTTGTAATAATAGGTATAATGACATATAAAAATATAAACACATTACAAATAAATCGTCAACGTCAATTACTTCAAAAACAATTAACATCAATGATGCTTATGCAAATTCCAATACTACTTTTTACAATATTACCATATATTGCATTTACAGAATATACATTGCTTACTACAACTATGATTAAATCTCAAGATAAAAAAAATATTGAAAATTTATTTGCCAATATTTTTCCACTTATTTTTTACATAACATTTGCATGTCCATTTTTTGTCTTTTTTGCATCATCAAAATCATTTAGACAAGAAGCAAAAATGTTTTTTTTCATGTCAATTATTCATCAATAATCAAATTCAGTCTCATTCAACAGCCACTACTAAAAATACCAAAGGAGATTTACGAGCTATTGAAAAATAGATAATATATCTATATTTGACATAACTTATTCAATGCAATGTTGTCTGTCTGTCTATCTGTCTCTTGATATTTATCACAAAATTATTTTTGTTCTTTTCAAAGAAATAAAATTATCCTTTTTAGTATAATGCGTTTATACAAATGATCTTATTGAAGAATATTTGTTGTTAGAAATAATCACATTAATAGACCTCGCAAGGATAATATTTTCTATGTCTTCACCATATGATGGTATGATGGTGAATTTAGAGAAACCCTGACTTTATGTAACAGAGGAAGTAACAACTTCGTTTTTCAACAACCATCGTGAGTGTGAATGCCATTCAGCAGCAAAAGTATTGAGAGATTTTATAAGCCTTACGCGATAATAATTCTCTCCAACATCTAGACAGATAGAGACCTCGAAAAGGCACGAATTTTATGAATCAATGGAATAAACTTAGTGGCGTAGTCAGAAAAAAAATCGTAAAAGGGCTCAAGCACGTTTCAACAGAACTCTACCGTTTGTTGAGGGGATTGAGCTCCCTCTGGCTCCTATCTGGTTGCACCACTACTTTCTATCCGTCTATTTCTTAGTTTACTTGTTATTGCGATGTTGATACTTTCAATCTACACCGCTTTGGGTATAGAAATCAAGAGTAAAACTGTGAAGATTGTAACACAAGCACAATATGAAGAACTTGAAAGGTAATATAGTGATACGTTGCAATGTTCATGTACCAAAAGTTCTATCCGCTACACAATTTTTATCAAAATTGTTCCATCATTTCATCAAGTATGTTTTAGTGACTTTGTGCAATAGAGATCAGAAATAGCAATCAGTCAAATCCAAGAAAGTATTAAATACTGAATTCCGACAATTTCAAATCGATTCTTACGACAGATTACTTCCTATTCACAGCTAGAATATATATTTCGTAGAAATCTTAATGCGTTTTAATAAGTATTTAGCACTTGAATAAATAGTGATCTTATAGTTTTAGCCAATACTGCATATAGGTGACATGAAAATGATGAAATTGATTATTCACTGACAGAAACAAAACATAGATTTGATCTGCCTGAACAAAATAAATTACAGTTGTTATGTCATTTACTTTCATTTCATCATTTTCTCGGATACTTTGATAGTCATTGACGATTACAAAATAGGCGAGCGCATGTATATAATGAAATTAATAAGAACATTGGACGGTAAGACTAATGATTCGATATATTAGAAATGAAATCTATTGACGTCATTGTTTTTGTCCTTGACACATTACATAAAAATGAGTTTTCGAAAGAATTTATGTTTGATCGACAAATATATTTGTTCAAAATTGCATGAGTTTCTTCTACTCGTTTTTGAAAGATTTATTATACACGAGTAAAACGATATAGTATCTTAAATTATATTGATTAAAAATAATGGCATTTCTTGCCTTTTTAGCTCTAAACTTCAGTGTCTACAAAGTGTGTCTGTTGACCAGAATAGTAATTCATTTCTATACTCTACAAGTTATTCTAATGAAAAAAGTTCTGAAAGAAAAGAATGATGCCAGCTGCATGTGTTTTTATTGGAGAACTGGGAAAAAACCCAGTGTATTTGTATCTAAAAATACAGCATGTAAACGATTATTTCTTCTTTAATATTCATTTTCCTGCTCACTACCAATTGGATAGATTGAAATATTCGAAAAAAATTTACAGACAAATATTTTATTTCTTCATATTTTGAAAAAAAAACTAGAACAAATATTGAATTACACATCTACGTTCAGTTCAAGCTAAAATAAAAATAATAGTTTCTTTTTCTTTGTTCTATTCGAAGAGTGTAGTTTGAAGTGCAAAAATATAAATTGTAATATCTTGAAACTTTTCATGAACACGCTGCTATTAGAAGTACTTTCAACACATGCACCAAACCTTTACTTTTTCATATAAATTCAATAAACAAATTTTTAAATATCAAAAACGACTGTTGTATCATTACTCAGTTTATTGTTATTGAATCCGCTCTTTTTTTTTTCACATATTTTGCCAACGTTTTTTTTTTCAAACGAAATTCAAGCACATGTAACAATGTCGGCAGTTACTCATTTTTGTAAACTTCATGACCTATTCTAATAATAGGACTATTCTGCTCATAGGTTATTATTCTCTTACTTGCAGGCACGATTACAGAATTGGAAAAAAGAAAAATATAGGCGAGAAAGTTTTATTTTCATATGAAGCGGCTGAGTGGGAAAAAACCCAGTGTATTCATACTATAAATACGGTGCGTAAATGATCGTTTCTTCTATAATATTCATTTCTTTTTCACTCTACAAAACCAAATTCAAATAAGTAAGCAGAAATTATAGCTAAACTTTATCTGACCTATCTGATAAATTTGTATTAAGATGTCCTCCAGTCAAGGATCATCATCTACAGCTGTCGATAAAGCAGCAAATGACAACAAATCGAACCAATGCAATCCAAACAACGCTGAAAATCGTGGTCATGAATCAGGCTATACAGGCACAGGTGATAAAGCTGATTTGGACAATCATGCAAACCAGCTAAATTCAAATAATCCGAACTATCAATCAAGTG
Organism: Rotaria sordida; assembly: GCA_905250125.1. Lineage (NCBI taxonomy): Eukaryota > Metazoa > Rotifera > Eurotatoria > Philodinida > Philodinidae > Rotaria > Rotaria sordida. The sequence goes on from CAJNOL010000851.1 coordinate 54,026, forward strand.
GTTCGAAATAACTGAAAAACATATATAAACATCGTATTTTTCGTCATTAATTTTCAGCTATGTAACTTATTCTCGCCTATTTCTTTAATAATAAACTAGAAGAAACGTTTTTGATGATTTTACGCTCATCTTTGATCAACTCCAACAGATCAAAATGTGATATTGTCCTTATCTACATTATTTCTTAATTTTAAAGTTCCGATTGTTGGCAGTTTTCAGCTCACAATGACAAATAAACGTCTCAGTTCATTTAAGCCATAACGTTTCTATCTGTGCCAATAGATACAAACATGAAAATAACGGGAAAATAAAAACAGAAGTGTATGTCTCACGTTCGTTTAGATCTCTTTAACAACCCAATGAATCAGAAAAGAAAAGACAAATAGAATCGCAGAGAGTTCTACATCAATGATAACATTATAGTGATAACAACTATAGGTATAGTCAGTGATGTGCAGTCTACATTCTATTAAACGAGGAAGGAAGGAAAATACGACTTGCAATTTTCATGCATTGTGTCGAAAAATTATTTGTTCATTCTACCTCCTATCTCAGCTAAGATAGTTTCTTGAAGTAAATTAAATTATATACACAGCACTTTGAATGATCACGGAACTGTGTACAAGTATCGACACGCCATCGATCAATGTCTATTGAGTCTGACAAAAGTCTTAGAAGAGAAGAAATTAGATGGAAAGTAGATTTGATAGATGAATGTTGTCTTCGTATCAACATTACACTTTGTCTGAATATCGAAATAGAATTACCGAAGTCGAGAAAGATATTCGTCGATTATCGTTTCAATTTGATTGTCTTATGCAAATTAACTGTTATCACTAGTCGAATTTTCCACAACAAGTGAGAGAGTGCAGGTATAGGTGTAGGTGTGGAGTATAAGGCTGTGAGTATAGGTGCACGTGTGAGTTTTGCCTTGACTCACATCCACACTCCATAAAATGAAAGGTTCGAATTGATTACATGGTTGAGCACAGTTGGAAGCTGAGCAACTGATTAATCATCATTTGTTGTCGATAATTTTGGTGTCTCTATAGAGTTTTGATCGTTGCTTAGATTATTTCCTATCGCATGTGGTTCGACTACAAGATTTTCGTTGTTATGATGATTGACATCAATAATCTTCTGACATTCCACGAGGAAATTCGACGATGAATAGGTTCGAATAATCAATACTCATCTGAAAAATATTTAACAATTCGATTCGGTTTTAGTTTCTTAATGTTGTTAACAGCATATCAATTGGTTCTGAGAATACAAAAAAAGAAGTAATGTGTATAACAATTTCATCATCACAACAACTTTTCTTGTAAATATCGTTACTTTTGATTCGTTCTTACTCTTATACTATTTCTTTTGATTTAAATCAGAATATTGATACCATATACAGAGAAGAATTACAAATTATTCTATCCGATTCACGTTCATTAGCTGATAGAAATAGACAACTCAGATGATTGTCAACCATAGTGTTAACTGAAAAATCTTATATTCAAGTGAAGTTTTCCCCTTCTCAATTTTGTAACACAGTTGAAATTACATTTAAATCTTTTGAAAAATCATAAAATAGTTGTCCGTAGAACAGACTGAAGTAAGATTCGATGAATAAAGATATAATGAATATCGTGTTTTAGAAATGTCTACAGAAAATATGGATGTCTTTGTCCAACAAGGATGTTTGATGACTACAGTGCTAGAATGTGGAGATATACTTAGGGGTATCCCAAAGTAGTGGCAACGACATTTTAGTACCACTTAGTAAGCTTGATAAAAGTTTCTTTTTACACAGGATGATAGAGAAAAAAATTCTCTTTCTTTCTATGCTATTTGATCATACTTCACATAATATAATGGTAATAAATTTCCAGTAAGATTCGTTTCATTATCACTCGTGCCCGTTATAAGTTTGCATTGCAGTTTTCAATTTTTTTGTGTGCGGTATTAAGAAGCAGAGTATACTAAAAGATGCAGCGTGAAAAGCTCTACAATCCACATATTACTACGTATTTTATAGTTGCACTTTATGTGTTTAGAATGGACAAACTTTTAGCGCTCAAGCGTCTATCATGGAGAAAAGATAACTTTTTTGATACATAACGAATTCATTTTTTGTTATGTCATCGTTCCATTACGAAAATGCTTTATCAGAAGAAAAGTAAAACACACACAAGATGCAGCGTGAAAAGCTGTACAATCTGCACAGTAAAACTGATTGTAATTGCTTTCAAAAAGAACACATTTCTATGCGATCAACCTTTGCAATGCTCAAAATCTGATCTCTCAAAATGTTGTCCACTTTGAAAACAAAAAGTACAACTATGGAGTAAGTGCTCTTATGTAAATTGTAGAGCTTTTCGTGCTGCATCTTACGGTATGTTTCGATCATTGATGCAATGTATTAAGGGACGGAAAATTAATCTGTCTTACTCGTTATAAACCAGTATGACGGGCACGAATGATAACGAAACGAATCTTACTGGAAATTTATTACCATTATATTATGTGAAGTATGATCAAATAGCATAGAAAGAAAGAGAATTTTTTTCTCTATCATCCTGTGTAAAAAGAAACTTTTATCAAGCTTACTAAGTGGTACTAAAATGTCGTTGCCACTACTTTTGGATACCCCTAAGTACTTGTAGATGTGTGTATTAATTGTTCAGCAAGCGATCTGAAAAGCTGTCGACTCAGTAAATCTCAATGTTCTTCGTACAATTAATTGATCATGGCGTCTACAAGAAATTCATCTGAGCTTCGATCTTCTATGTCTGCTTTTGATTTCTTATTTTGGATTGGACTACATCGATTATTATCCATCAATAATTCACTATCATGAAAAAAAAACGATTTTTGATGTAACAGCAAGTGACGTAGAAAGTAGCTTCTGATGATAGGCTTAAAACTTCACTAGCAACTGTATCAACATGAGAAAAAGAAGCAGACTTTCTTATATTTGCAATGGCAAATCTATTCAAGATCCACAAAAAATCAAATTAAAATTCCAAAAATAAAAATCCATAAGTTAAAAGTTCAGGAACTCCCATTTTTCTTGTCATATCAACTGGTTTGTTACAGTCTGTGCAAAGGCAAGAAGGGAGATGTATCACTTTTCTCACGATATGTTTCAACACTCATGTATTATCCTGTTGACAAACAATTTTTTCGAAACAAAACCTGATGTTGACTATTGTTAAGACATTTGACTTGCTCGAAAATACATTCTTTTTTTTTTTTTGGATAAATTAAAAGAAGTCTTTTGTTATCCATCTGAAATTTTCCTATCTTAACCTACAAAACTGAACGAAAATGGATTATTGACAATGTTGAATTAATTGTTCAACAAACATTTGTAACGATGTAACAATGATTTCATATTCCATCGAACAGCATACATCATCATTACAAATGTATGATTGGATACTGGATTTTTACATTTCTCTGTTTCATTTTCGATTGATCCTATCTCAACATTGATTCTCATCGTGTTTGTCGTTTGAACATATTCAATTGTTCGGTAAACACTATTCTACAAGGAATTTCTACGCGAACAAGTTCAACATCGCACAAAACATCGATTTATTTCTTTGTTTAATTATTTCAGTTTTATTCAGATGCCAAGAATATTAGCTGAAAATTCTTAGTTTTATCTAATCGGTTATTTTATTTCATCCATTTCACCGATGTTTACCATTGACATCACATTATTGAACGAGAAAAGGTAAAAGAAGTCTATCTATTCGGAAAATCAATAATATTGTACTTTGACAAAGCTTCGATAGTGTACAAAATACAAAAGAAATCTATTCGATAAGTCACATTCTATGGAATAATATCTTCGATAATGTCAACAAGTTGAATTCACACTAAAACAGCATTTTGAAGAGCAAAATATCCGGTATCTTCGTATGTCGAATATTTGTCTCTGATTTTCAATATCATTCAGATAAAATCTTTCAAATAAACAATGTAAAATTAAATATTGATCCGTGCAAACGAGTTAACTATCGGTCAACAGACTATAAATGAAATTTTCTGTAACAATGACTCCTCTTTAATGTATTCAAGTGTTTATTGTCAAGTAATTATTATCAATAATGATCGGATTCACTATTTATTGTAAAAGACTCTCACTTGTCATAGAAGACTTTCTCATTATTCAACAGAATCTTCTTCTCAAATTTGTGTCAAGAATAAGGGGAAGTTCAAAGTATCTTGGTTAAACAAATCTGCTTCTATTAGATGCTCAAAGGTTTTTGAATAATTGATTTATACCATATAAAAAACATCAAATTTTTCATTGTTTAAAAGTTTGAATTGTTTTCTAATATTCTTTCACTTAGTGAAAGTACTTTCGAATGAATTTTTGATATTGCAAACGTTAAATATATCAATACAGATCAATCCAATTGAGAAAATACCTCATTAACGTTCAATTTCGAATGATATGCGTTCTATTGAATTTAATAAGTTCAATTCAAGATCATTTTACTGAATTTAGCAAAGCACTATGTGAAGAGACTGTATTGCTGCAAAGGTCTATTTCAGACATTGCTTCTTATTTGGAAGAATGACAAACAACAAGCAAAAAATGTAGAAGCGAGAAAATGACCTCATTCATCTCTGTAGTTCTAGATCAAAAATGAATTCGTACTCAATGACCTTTTCTTCAAGAAAAGAAAAAAACGATCACAACATTCATAACGACGATAGGCGATGTTCTCTCTCTCTCTCTCATTTCTACTCTCTTGCCTCGCTTGATAAAATATTTCGCTTCTTTTTTTTTGTAATTGCGTTGGTAGTTACGTGCCAACAGTACTATATAAGATACATTTTGCACTCAGTCAATATAACCAACACTTTCAAACAAGTATCTGACAATATATCTCTTACTGTACAACAAAAAAAATCCGATGTCGTCATCTGGTAATCACGATACAGCTAGACATGCAGGTTCCTCGTCCATGGGAGGTTCTGGCGGAGCTGGTACTTCTGGTCAAACCGGTAGTATGGGTGGATCGAGTGGTCAAGGACACGGAGGTTCGACTGATCCTGGTATGTCACACAAAGCTGGACAAAGTGGTACACACAGTGGTGGTAGTGGACTATTCAGCTCTGGTGGTGGATCAAGTAAGTGTCACATTTGATTTTCTTCGCCATCGAATTTTCTTTCTTTTTTTTTTTGAAGTGAACGACAAATAAAAAGAAGGATATTTTCTCATAAAATTCTTGAAATTCACAGTCTATTCGAATTGAAATACAATAGAGGCTCACTAACAGTGATACTATTGCATATAATTACGGAAAAATCGACCAGTTTTTTTTTCATATTTTAGTAAAAAAATGAACAGAATAATCGTCCGATAAGACACGTACCTGTAAAACCAATTTCGTGATTGAATCAGAATTTATTTTTAATTGTTTCATTTCTTTCATTACAGTTACAAGTGGCGGTGGATCAACTACTCATGCTGGTGGTGGCAGCAGTCAGCAACATTAAACATCTTTGTCAAACGTGCATGATCCAATGGACTCTTTCTCTATAAGCAACTATTTCAGACAATATTTCCATACAACACGTGTTTTCCTGCGCTTTATTTGATCTGTTCTTTTTGTTCTTGTTGAACTTTAGCGTGCATAGTTTCTCATGTCGAATAAAAAACATAAGAAAAAAAAACGATAAGATTTAACTTAATACTAGTCATAGAGAAGAATATTCGTTCATCGGATTAATTGTATTAAAACGTCTTGATCATTGTCATTTTGTTTTTTTTTTCAATTTGACTATTGTCGGCACCAGAATTAAATGTGAATTGGTGTAAGACGAATATCTCGAGAATGGCAATAGCTAACGATCTGCGACTTTCACCAATCGAAAGAGGTTGAGTTAAGACATGTTTTGGTATAATATTGTGCAAGATGAAATCATTACCTCATCATTCTGTTTTGAGAATCCTTCCAAAAAATATATAATATCAATGAAAGGTTCATTTTAACATATATATCAGATAGAGAAACTTCAGCTCTGTAGTTCAAGATATAATGCAAATGATTATCTTCTCAAAGTCTAACAATGAGTAAACGAATTTGCCGATTTGTTCGCAAAAATAATAGGGGATTGCATTGATTTTTAATCAAATTCTCATTGAAACAACAAGCCATTTTAATAAAATGTAAGAAAAACTTGGTTCAAAATCAACGCAATTTCCTATTATTTTTGCGAACAAATCGGCGAATTCATTTACTCATTGTTAGACTGTGAGAAGATAACCATTCACATTATATCTTGAACTACAGAGCTGAAGTTCCTCTATCTGATATATATGTTAAAATGAAAATTTCATTGGAACTACATTGCATTATTATACATTTTTTGGAAAGATTCTCAAAACACAATGGTGAAGTAATGATTTCATCTTGCATAATATTATATCAAAACATGTTCTAACTCAATCTCTTTCGATTAGCGAAAGTCGCCGATCACTAGCTGTTGCCTTCTCGAGATATTCGTCTTATACCACCCCATATTTAATTCTGGTGCCAACAACAGTATGAAAGTCCTTCATTCACTAGTCTATTTCTTGTTAGTTAAATGTAGAAATTTACTTTTCATCGCCGATTTTTCCTGTCAACAATCATAAGATCATTTTCTAGCTTAGATGACCATTGTGACACATACCTAATCTTTATCATCTGCTCATATTATCGCACTGACAATCAGATTATTTGATCTACATTGTAGCGTGGTCACTTTTTTTATTCGAAGAAAATTTTGAAATAACTGATACTGAATACATGAACTTTCAAGATAAAGACTAAACTATTTCGAAATATGTGTCTAATTACTGATAGTGGAATCAAGAGAATATTATTTAAGTTGAGACAAAATACATTGAATGCTTTTCCTAGTATGAACAAGACGAGGATGCATAGAAAGAATCGCATGACCATCGATGTTCGTTACTTTTTCTAAATATGATAGTGCATGTTCTAATTCGTCCTTCTTCTCGTAAACGAGATCTATGTTATTTAATATCTCTGCAATGTTGAGATGCTGAAGAAGAAAACATTTTTGATAGATTTCAAATGACAGATTGTAATATTCTAATGGGCGATCAAACTGACACAAATTTTGATATGCATCTCCAATGTTACCGTACAATGCAGTAAGTACAGGTTGATCAGTCGATATACATTTTTGAAGAATGTTCAATATTTTGTGATGATACTCGAATGCCTCCTAATATATCTTCTCTTTCTCATAGATGACACCTATATTATTGAAATAGACACGTACGCTTAGCTGATTCTCGCCAAATATTCGCTATCGTATCACCAATACCTTGTAGTAGGATTCTAATCCTTGCTTATGATTGTCCTCATAGTAGTAGACACTTCTAATACTGTAGTAGCTGTTTGCAATATGAACATCATCTGCGTCCAGTGTTGACATTTGATCTTGAGCGATTTCCGGTGTCATTCGAGAAAAGGCAGTTTATTGAGCAAACGACGATAATACTTCTTAGATTCATTAAATCTGCCCATCGTTCTGAGTACATTGTCAAACAGGTGAAGACTCGTCATTTCTTCATTACCTTCACTATTATGTGTCTTTATCTATTCAATGACAGTCTTCAAATCATCATTATTATCACTTCATAATTTTATTCGAATGATATACAAATGATCTGCGCCATAATGAGTGTCAATAAGTTGAAAAATCAATCCCAACATGATGAAAACTTCTTCTTCGTTAAGAAATTGACTATGTGGAGTTATATTAGTGAATGGTCTATTGTCTACAAGTTGAGGAGCAGCATCAATATGAAATAAGACTTTTTGCAAGTCGTCTATTGAAGTTGAATTTAAGAAACGGAATAGAGTTACGTCGCGATTGACACTTGTCGAGAGAAATTGCTTTCCGTCGTGCAATGATCTTTATATTCAATCGATTGAAAGTCACAAACAGTGACAGAACACAGTCGATGAGAAGGTACTACTGCAGTTTAGTCACACTCTTGCTCTCACCCTAACACTGATTGCTGCGTTCAATGTAGCAATCAATATAAGGGTATGAATAAACTGCAGAAGAACCATCGATTCTTATGGTATCAGGTTTTTGTGTAGCACAAAAGAACTCAATGTCTTTTATCAAACTTTTAGATAATTTCAAATGATTTTTAGCTGGCTCAACCTTATAATTTAAAGATGAGAATAAATTTTAAATATTTCCGATCGCACGTTTAATATTCCCAATTTTCGATATAAATATCAGTCGTCAGTGATTGCAACGATAATCATCAGCTAACACTCGAAAAGAAACGAAAATTCCGATGTTTTATTCTTCAAAAAAAGAACTTTAAACAGAAAACTAGATTTGTGCTTATATGTTTATCAAATTAGTATATTGAACAAAAATGATGTGCTGATGCAACAAAGTTAATTGATTTCATTTTTTCACAATGAGAAAACATTTAAATATAAATAGAAGCATATTCGATAGAATTTTTGTTACAATTATTGAGACTTTGCGTCATGAACTTATAATATATGTTATTGAAAATGAACTAAATAGTAAGAAAAAAACCTCCTTTCTTCATTTTTATTTTTTATTTATTTGATTTTCAATGACTGATGATGTTATGAGTTCATAATGGAACGTCTTAGTGATGGTAACAGAACTGTGTGAATTATTGTGCAATGAGTGATACTTCAGGTTTGCTTGTTGACCACGAGAGCATGTATACAAAGTGGTCATATAATTAAGCTTATTTGTTTCTAAGAGCTATATCCTTTCTTTCATTTATCTTTTTCAATCATTTTACTAGCATAAGAGATGCTGGTTTATCACGTTCCTTATTCTTTTGCCTTTTCATCTATTCTTTCTTTATTGGATATTGTCTTCTTTTTTATTTAAAAAGCAATAGATCAATACTAAAAAGATGGAAAAAATATTCTTCTGCTTTATTTTTCTCATTAATAAGACATCAACTATAGAAAACTAGAGTATCTTTGAATAGACAGCACCTAATTTTATCTCAGGTCGTCTTTTCAGTTTAAAAAACAGTTGTTACATACACACCGTACTCGACTTATCCGATCAAAAATGACATAAACCGTTTAAAAACAGTCATCATTCATCAACAAAAAATTCTTTTTTGTGGCAAACTTAATTTCTATTTATTTAAACGTAGTTTACTTCATTTTGCATGATTCTCAGTGCCTTCAAAAATAAAAAAAACGTGATTTTTGTGAATTTTTCGTGAAAAACATGGAAAAACTGGTATTTCTGATGATGAAACGGACATTATTCTTCGTGATATTAAATTTCATCGATGAAAATGAACAGTTTCATCGAAGACATTTCATGGATTTGATTTTTAATCAAAGTTGTGATATTATGTTGATGGAATCGTCCGTTTTCCTCAATGAAATTGAAAAACACAAAAAAGAATGTCTGTTTCATCATTTAAATGGCATTTTTGTTTCATTTTCGAAGTCCCTGGGTTGTTTTGATAATGAGAGAATAGGACGAGTCTAGCTTCTTCATCTTTCCTGTATTAATGTGTTTCTTTTCGTAAATAAGAAAGGAAATAACATCAACAAGGTAAAAACAAAATCAAAAGGGACAAAGAGTAAAAAACATGATAAGCGAACTTTTCCTATGCTCGCACGATAATTGAGAAAATTAAATGGACTATGATTGTGCAATTCAAGAGAACAACATTTTGTTTTACCGATTGTTCTGCAAACATTCATCATGATGACTTATAAGCCTTTCATAGTGTGCCACGTTGTCATTTATGTATACATTATATAAACATGTAGTTTTTCTCAATAAGCAAACCTTCTAATACACACCATAGTCGAGCGACAATGTCTTCTGTTTCACAAATGTGGCCAGAATTTGTCTATTGTTGTGTGAGTTTTTCATGTTATTTTCTTATCGGTATCGTATATTGGTTTTATGACCATCCTAATTCATATCTAATTCTGGCAACTTGTTTATTTGCATTCTATATGTTATGGCTTTGGAATCGATGTAAGCCCAGCATTATACTTTATTTATTATTAGTATTCTTTTTCATGCCTATTATTGCTGAAATGGTTCAAGTCTTTACATTGGTGACCCAGGTTAGAGACAATGATAGCAGATTGTATTTGACTTTGATCGGTTTGGTCTTGGGTGCACTAAATGTGTTCCGTGGAGTTATTTTGTGTATGTTTTATTTACATGGATTGGACACATATAATACAGAAGCATCAACAATACCTTGGTTTCTGAAAAAATGAGATCTGATGTTCTCAAAATCGGTAAAAAATTGACGACTAATTGAGATTTATCAAAACGATAATCGTACGTTTAAATGCGATAAATCATAGATTTTTCTCGATTATTTTGACGGTTTTTCCGATAAATCTGGATTTTATAGTTAATTTCTGTCCTCTCTTTATTGATTTTCTATGCAATTTTATGCACGTATACTTAGTTTTCCATACCACATCCAAAGCTTCTTATTACTTATTTAAATTAAAGAAAATATTTATTAAAAAACTTAAGCTTTTACATTATTCTATGTGAACGGGTGTGGTTGTAGGTACGAATCTGGTCTTCACCCACATTCATCTATTTAAGATTTCAATGTAGAATTAGAAATATGAATTTTTTTTTGACCGAAAATTCACAAAAATAACAAATAGTTTATGTAATTTTATAAACAAACAGAGATAGAATGTGTTTAATGATTTAGTGTTTCATAGCAACGAACATCAATCGATTATCTATGAAGAAATGAATCAAATTCATAAAATTCTAATATTTACTGAAAAATAATTGTTAGAGAAGAAAATTATCAACATACAAATATTTTAAAATAACGTAAAATAAACTATAAAGTCTCGACCAATAATTTAGAAGCACTATAATTGCAAAAGATTCAGCACAATAGTAAACAAATATTAATTATGACATGATTCATGCTTATATAAATTCACCTGTCATTATTTATGGAACACCCGTTAAGAGCATTTTGAGACAGGAATTATTATTTTAGCGATAGCGATTCATTGTTATTGTGTCGTTTCTGTACTGAATAAACTAATATCCTATTTCTCCATCTCGATCAATGAATATACATAACATCCAATATTTGTCAACGATTGAGAATTCCAGTTTTGTTATCTGTACTACTTTCTAATTTGAGATCAAATCGTGAGAAAGAAAATCATCAGAATCAAATCAATTGCAAAAACATACAGAGACTATTGAGAACATCAAATATCATCGTAGGCACAAAAAACTTAGTGTACATGCGATCGAATTCTGTATGAATATTGGCTAAAATGATGCTTTAGAGAAACAAATAAATTTCCCAAAAAAACTCATTCTTTGCCTGCCAAACACGTCTCTAATTCTCATGATTTTACGCAGCTTCGACTGGAAAGAAGGATGTCACATTAGATCTTCAATATTATCACAGATGACTGCCTATGACGCACATATCTTGTTATTCCATGTATTCATCTTCGAGAGAAGTGAAACGTGATGATGATGCACTTTACATACGTCAATAGTAGAAGAGCAGAACACGTCGATGTAGTTTCTGTTTTTTCAACGTTCTCTCACATCTGTCATTTAGAATACTGCAACACTTGGTTTCTACAATGGCTACCAATAACACACAAATGATAAGAATTCTTGAGACAGCTGACTATGTGCCATCCTTCTGGCCACCTCTCGTATTCGGACTGTTCTTATTTGGTGAGATGATGTCCATTCCATGCTATTTATTGACGATGTATCATCTTTTGGCAAAGAATGCCGCACGTAAACTTCTCCAAAATCACGTCATTATCGTCATGCTTATTTTCAACTTTATTCATCTTACAATAGATCTATCGGCAACAATGAATTTTCGGCGCCTAGGATATGTGTCGCCCTTTAATCCTGCTTTCTGCCTGATATATCAGTTTGTGGACTATGGAATTTGGTATGGAGCCATTTTCTTGATGCTTTGGACATCGATCGAACGACACATTCTCATTTTTCATTCAGCTAGAGTCGCAACAGCTCGTGGACGTTTGCTGTTTCACTATATACCACTTGCAGTTTTTTCTCTTTATGCACCGATCTTTTATTTTTATATGATATTTCTTTATCCCTGTGATCATCTCTACAATGTCACATCCAATTTGTGCGGTGGACCATATTTTTGGCTAGCAGTACCTGACTGGTATAATTGGTTTGACTCACTTGCCAACTACACCATTCCAATCTTACTCATCGTTGTATTCAGTTTTGGTCTTATTGTTCGTGTCATTGTACAGAAGCGTCGCTTACAACAGGCCACAGGGTGGCGTGGAAATCGAAAAATGATTTTACAGCTCATGTCAGTATCTGCTGTTTACATTATCTTCAACCTGCCTTTTGTCATTATTGCTATCGTGCAATGGTCTGGAATCTCTGATTTTGGTAATAATGTTCAAGAACCCTATATTTCAGATTTGACCTACGTTCCAGCCATAGTGTTGCCCTATGCTACTATGATGACACTTCCTGAACTAAAAAAGAAACTTCATGCTTTGCTCTTCTGGAAAAAGAACCGACGAGCTGTGGCATTTTTGACTGCAAGGACTTGAGTATCTTTAAAATATGTTCAAAAACTAACACAATTTCGAATAATAGGCGTCAACAAAAGCAAACTGTGTAATTTTTGAAATTTTTTATTACTGTATAAATGTTGTGTGTCAATTGCGAGTGTCAAGTTAACTATTGTA
>CAJNOL010000851.1:66914-98286 GCA_905250125.1 Rotaria sordida
TGTATAAATGTTGTGTGTCAATTGCGAGTGTCAAGTTAACTATTGTAACCTTGTTGTGTCGTAGTGTTATTATTCAAGGTATTCAAGTTTTTCGCGTGATAATTCTATGTTCAATATTCTAAAGAAAAGATTTTTAAATCTACAAATAAAGATACCAAGTGATGCTTTAAGTAACTACATGCTAATGAATAGTCTTCTTCATGATGTGTTGTCTAGGCGCATTTTGAAAAGTAGTATGGTACGTGTTGATTACTTCTATCAGTTTTCAGGATCAATCAGAAAAACGTACAGGTTAAATTGTAACGCTCCAATGTGAGTCACATATGGATACATAATTTTCTTATAATGTCCTAAAGATCAAGAGTAAAATAGAATTTGCCAGAATGGTCACTAATGAAAAATCTATCTTTCTGGTATTTATTTAATGGTTCTGATTTATTGATAAGTTCACAGGTATATCCAGTGGCGTCTTTTGAGAATTTAATCACAGTAGACAATTGGTTTCGCCACACTACCAACCAAGTTCCTTTATCTACGAATCGTACCTTAAGCATCGTGCGTATTGAAGTAGCAGAAAGTTGCCACATTCCTAGACTTCTCTACTTGGACTGCCGGTGCTCGGTTCAAGGACTATTAATTCATGTTTTGGCACTGAACATAAGTTATAGCTTACCTCGTGCCCATCACCATCTAATCAGAGCAAAGATAACCGAAGAGGATTATGTTTTCGCCAGAAAACTATGATCATAGTCTTGTAGTGCGTGATGTTGTTTAGTTCCATGTTGCAATCTTACAAAGTCCATTGCCTGACATCGATAGAGGGGTCAAGACTAAATAAGTTGTTTGACAGAAATTAAGAAAAAAAAGTATTATGTGAGGAAGAAATAAGCGTGATAAGGTTTTGCATTCTTCAAGTAGCTTATTGTGTGCCTTACATGTTGGGTATAACATGATCGGGCGTATTTCTTCCATGGTCATCCATGACGGATAGCGCAGACAGGAAGATTATGGCAATATGGATAATTTAAACAAATACGAGCAGGTTGATAATATGCATTGCTCTGGATTGCGTACGACACTAGCTGAAAACAAGAGATATTGAGGAAGAAGCAAACATCAGAACTGAAAGAAAATATAAAATGAGAAAAGTTGCAAGCTTGATGCGTTGAGCACAGATCATATTGAGATACGCATGCATTGCAACGAATCTTGATTTTTCTAATTTTTTGATTGCTTTTTAGAAATCTTTCTTATTCATTCTAGTTGTGGCGAATAATTCTGTGTTTTTCATTTTTCGACACTTTTATGGTAGAGCAAGTGAAATCCGTAAAATTAGAATAAGTCGCCAAACCTAGAGTGAATCACAATGATTTTTAAAAATCAGGAACCGCTGCGATGCATCGATACGTAATAACATGCTTGCGATTGACTGCATGCTAATTACAGATAAAATTAGTTCTTTGAAATATCTTCAAGCTCATACAATGATATTAGAGATGCTAAAAACAAAAATAGTCAAAAAATGCAGCATGAATCTAAGACAAAAATCTCCTGGTTACCTAATAACAAGAAACATAAAACGATGTACTGCCATCGTTTTTAGTGTGATAACGAACTTTGCAAGCACATAATTGCTAACAATAGTTAATTCAATCCATATGTTCTCGTTCTCATTTAACTAGCATGTCATTCTGCTGCTAGCGTATTAACAGCAACTTTATTCAAGATTTTGCATCATTTCAAAAAATGGTGTGAAGCGCTGGGAGGCAATATTAGCTCTTTTCACTTGCGCATTAGAGAAGATCATTGTTTTTTTTCATCAGAAGAGAAGAATATTGTGTAAAGAGTATTTGATGAAAGAGCTAAGCGAAGATTCAAAACGTTTTTGTGAGTGTGCAGATGTCGGCGAGTCTATGAGTCGGCAATGTTCGGGTGAGTGTGTGATTACGAGGAAGACGCTACATTTTGCTTTAGCTGTGTTTGTGACGTGAGTACAGATGGTTGAAGGTGGTAATGAAAATGGTTGAGCGTGGGTAGCGGCTTGGCTTTGAATGTGAGTGGCTGAAAACGTCAACCGATGTAGTCTACATGTATTTTGTGAGAATAGACATAAGTGGTTCATAAAACCACAGTTACACTACACCCACATCAGCCCGCACCTCACATTCACGCACTCGCATTCTCACACCCTATTTAGCAAGATTTGCACTTCGGTAATTGCTAAGACTGCTACAGTAAGGTTCTTCTGCTATTCATAGTGTAACAACGATATAACTTAAGTGATAAATTCTTTTTTGATTTCAAATATAAGAGTTCCTTGCTGAAATGTTAAAACATGTGCATGCAACTTTCTGATTGTCTTGAATTTTTGTACGTAGAACGCACATACCATATAAGACATACTGGTCTCCTGTAAAAGAATGTGGATATGAGTGTAGATAAGATGAGAATGAACCTACGTCCATACCCACACCCATACCCTAAAGAAACTCTAACGAAAAAATATTGGATATGTCAAGAAAATGGATGTTGTGCTTATGTGCACATTACTATTGCAATGTTGTACTGAAGACTAGTGGTGATCACAATCATTTACTATATCCAGAAAATATGGAATTAAGATATGTTCGTACAAAAGTGAAAGAGTATGTAATGAATTAAACAAACCTGATCAGTAAAATTTATGAAGACGAAGTTATTCTATCTCAAATGTCACCACGAACATTAGCAATTATGTCTTTAGCACGTAAACTATGTAAGGACAATGTACTATTAACATAACTAGTTGTCTATTATAGTTTTCATTTTAGAACCTGGTTTAACATATATCAAAAGAAAAATGACACCTATTTTACCTGATTTAGCTATGTTTGAAATGCTTGAATCTTATCAAACAACTTTTAACAATGAACCATTTCTAACTCGAGATATTTTAATTCTTTTCTCTTGTCGATAATAGTATTTTACTTAGGTATGATTTATTAAAATAATTTTGTCTTTTTCATTTATTAATAAAGTTATTGATAGGTAAATGACCTAAAAGTTGTATGCTGACATTTTCGACATAACTATCATTAGACGTTTTCAGCATTCGATATTATTTTCTTCGATATTTTTTCCGGCATTTTAAATGTTCGATGATTGTTTTTTTCGACGTTTTCTATTTCGGCATTTTTTCTTTCTGCGTTTTTTATGCATACCATCCGTGCGATGTTGAGAGACTCTCTGGAAATGCTATTGGTCAATATCGAGACGGGGAAATACTAGCCTTAGAAAGTAGTGCAAAGAGACAGTGTTATTAACTAATATGTTCGTTGATAAAAGATAAGTTATCATAGAGTTAAAAATAAGTATATAATTATTAAGAACACAAATAAAAAAGACACGAAGCAGAATTTTGATGTGTCATACTCACATTTGTATCTATTTCACTCATGATGAAGTTTTTCTTCTGCTATGGGATTCTAGACAAAAGACTCAACAGAAAGAGTTGGCTCGCAGTATCATTCCTTTTTTTCTTCTACCAATGCATTTTGACCAATGTTATCTCTACATGAATCTAAAAGAACGAGAAGAAGAAACAAGGCTAATGTGTAAAAGATAGAATGCAGGGTTTCACTTTCATTATCTACATCAAAGGACGAAGTCGATGGCGGGCGCGTGCACAACTTTACTTCTCTGTCTTATCGCCTTAATTCTGCCACCTGTTGCTGTGTGGATTGCACGAGACAAAGTATGTAGTGGCACTGTATTCATCAATATTCTACTTACATTACTTGGTCTTGTGAGTATTTTATTATTTTGTCATTGCAGATTATAATCATGTTTATTTATTCTATTTTACAAGGTTCCCGGTGTCATCCATGCTTGGTGCGTCATTCTCTGCTACAGCAACATTTAATAACTAGTGATCACTTGATGAACTCTTAGTTGATTTTATCATTTCCATTCCATCGTATCTATTCACTAAATAAATCATACTTTGGTGACCAATACCGGTCTGATAGCATTGAATATTATCGTTTTCTGCATTCAAAAAGCGATTATAAAAGATTAAATGGATCTGACATAAGGTTTTTTAAAGAAGTAACACATGAAAATTCTCTTAACGAAAACGACTAACCATTTCTTATTTAATATAAAAAATTCTGTATTAGGCATTACAATATTGTAGCAGATAATATATTCAAGATTCTTTGCGACTTTAGCTGCTGAATAATATTTTTCGACAGTGAATTTCAAGCGTGAAACAATAATTTTATCGAGCGTTTAATTTCAAATAAGATAAAATAATTGTTGATAGAAATTCTCCTAGAAAATACATGTCTTCCCGTTCACATAATATAGGCTATGATATTCGTTTCTATAATGTTGGTTGAATTAAAAAATGACGCTGGAATAGAAACTCAAGGCAAATACTGATTTCAACAAAGCTATTAGCGCAGTCCCTGTAGGATTAAAATGTGAATCATGATGTAGCTTTGGTTCAGAATCTGGATCTGAAAACTTTGTGTTAATTGCTTTCAAAAACTTTGGATCCGACAGACTCTAGAGACAAGATCCAAGTTTCTACCTCTATACTTCAATACTGCTTTTAGATGATATTGTACAAAAAAAGACATGAACTAGACAAAACTTACATTCTATTCGCACTAAGATTAATGTCTTATCTGATTTTGATCAATCTTACCAATGTTTAAAAAAAAGATCTACTACTGTTGCTTTGATAGCCATTAGATTGCTGTTGAGTCAGCATGTTACGCACATTATCAATAATTTGAATGAATGTTTGATATAAGAATCTCTATGTGAATTTCGAACCATATAATAGCGACCTCTATAGAATTTTAATCTTCTACACAAAGCGCAACAATCGATTATTTTTAAGTGGTCGTTGGACACCCATTTATTCATTTTCTTTTTTCTGTATAAATGCAAAACTAGAGTTTCGCTTTGGAGGATTAGCTAATATTTAGTTCCAACGATGTTATTCCTATTTAAATAAACATAATATACATCAATCTATTGCTATATCCACATAGATTCGTGATATTAGTAAATCTATTTGAGTATATGAATGTTCTAGTTTCATTGAATGCAGATATGCCAATGATTTCAATTATTTTTGGTATCATAATCAATCGAGATATACATTATAAATGGTTAAATATATGTGAACTCATCTCGAATCTAAGTTTGACCCTGGCAATAAATTCAGACTTATCATATTTAATAAAAATTTAGGATCATTTTCCTAATCTATAATATAATTCTAAACAATCATTAAGTCTAAATTATATCTAAACTATAGAATTAAATTGCATCTAACAGTTGAACATATAAAAAATTTTGATTTCTAATCTATTTTAAAAATTTCGTTTTTTTCATCTTAAATTTAATATAAATCAAAAACTAATTTCAGATGAATCGTTTTTTATTACCTCGTTTAACTCCATCAATAATTCGTTTATGTTTTCGTTCAACATCAACAAATTTTGGTTTAACAAATCGTGATCGAAAACGTTTTTATAAACAAGTATCAATTATTGAATCATCACCAATACCAACAAAATATGAAATATTACTTGATCAACATAAATTAAAAACACCATTAGGAAATATAATAACAATTGAAAATGAATTTCTTGCATTAGCACTTGCACATGAATGGAATCAACAAATAAAAAAAATTGATTTAGCATCAATGCATTTAAATTCATTAATAAATACATTAATTGATAATCCATTAAAATTAACAAAAAATCAACATATTGAAAAATTAATGTATTTTCTTGATTGGGATACAATACTTTATCGTTCAGATCAACCAGAAGAATTTCGACAATTACAAATTAAATCATGGGATCCAATTATATTATTTATTAATGAACAATTTCATACAAATTTTCAAGCAACATGTAATCTTAATACGAAAGATCTTATTAATAAAAATGATCGAAATATTATTGAAAAATATTTATTAAATTTTGATGAATCATCATTAAATATATTTTTATTTATTGTTGAACAATTAAAATCTATATTATTAACTATTTGTTTAATAAAACAATATCGTTCAATAGAAAATATTGCTACATTATCACGACTTGAAACAGAATTTCAAATATCACGTTGGAGTAATGTTGAACATTATCATGATTATGACATAATGGATACATGTTCAAAAATATCAGCTGCTTATTTAATTTTTTATTGTTTAAATAATAATATAACAAGAACAATTGTGACAAATGAAACAAATTAATATATAAGAAAATTTCTATTTGTTTCGATATATTGAGATAAAAATTGGTTATAAAATAAGAAAAAAAAACACACACACACACATATGTTTCGTTGTTTTCATTTATTTTAGATGAATTATTTTGTATTATGAATAAAAATAGAAAAATTTTAAATAATAAGGTAAATAAATTTATTTAGTTTTATTAGAAATAGAAATTATCAATTGAATTGAAAGGTTATTTAATGTAAATGAAAAGTAGATCGTAATGTTATTTTTTTATGTTTGTGATGAAAGGATATTAATCAACAGATTGTCATATATCCAAGTTATCAAGAATATCAAAGAAATTGGATTGGTTATATATATTAGACATAAGAAAGATGCACTTCTATGCGATCGGAGATGAAAAAGAGACTGAAAATAAAGCAATTAATCTTTTTTCTCATGTCTTATTGAAAATCTTCAACAAGAGGTCTATTAATGACTAAATTGATTTCAGTATGAAAATCTTAAAAGAGTTCGTATCCTTCAACAGAGTAAGACGAAATTTTCGTCCGAAAGTTTCAACTCAAATGAATACGTTTTTCTTAAGATATGAGATCTGTTATTGGGAAGAATTTGAAACCTAAGAATACGAATCTATTTTATGATTTCATTTAAACTATGAGTCCTACTTATGAATTTCGAAAAGAGGCCATCGATTAGATTGTTTATGACAAAAGAGAACAAGTGTGCTCGAAGCGAAGTTTCTTCGAGTATGGAATCTTTGTCTGCCAGATAATTTCATTGTGTTATGAGATGTAATATCCCTCTGAACCATCCATATGTTTTGCATTCAATTTTATTTCGACTTGTTTTGCTAATTTCTTAAACGTTGTGACAACATCGGTATATCTCTCCTTTCTTAAACGATGCGATCGGTGTTGTGGGAAAGTCGAATAAAATGTAATTCCATCTGTGCTAATACTTCTTCTATCAAAAATCGTCACATCTGATGATCTTAACAACTCTCTGTACGAAGTCGATCATTTCAATGTTGAGTCAAAATATCTTTCTTGCATCATCTTTTATTTTCAATAAGAAGAATTCAAACGATAAAATGTCAAACCTGAATTGCTAGTGTGACAATTAATCTTCTCAATGGTATGGGCGGCGACCTTGTTTGCGTTCGCATTGACAAAATCTAGTCGTGAAAAGAATGGTTTGAAAATGTTTTCCTTCTACTGCACAGCAATTCGTCTCATCGATTCCACGCTTGTATCTGTATCGTATATACCAATAGATATTCAACGTCACGATTTGTATCTATTGCGTTTTTATAATACTCCTACTATTTGCACTACAAAATTACTGATCAATTCTATTCTCATCCATCTCTGTTATGATCTAAATCGATGACAACTCTAATAAACGACCTGTCAGCCAATAGACAGCACTACAAATTACAAATGGATCCGTTTGCTCCCTATTCTATTCCGTACTGACTGTCGTATCAGACTGTTACTTATTTTCTTTACTTGTCAATTATTGGCGTCAATTTATTCCTTCAATATGGACTGCTTGCCATACATGATCTTTCCAATATGTATCAATCTAATTACAATGCTAGCTATTGTTATTAAAAATTTCTTTTTTGTGAAGTCTTTTCCTTACGGTTTGAATCTTTTAACATATATGAAATATATGACTAATATTTTTAGTTGCCATTCTCTATCCATAACTTTTTATTTTGTATTCGGTTCTAGACGGTCAGGAGAACGTCGAATTTCGGTATTGGAATGTGACAACATCGAGATATTTATCCTCTGTCATAGTTATCTTTCTTATTATCTTTATCTTTCTCTCTTTTTCTTTCCTATTTGTGTATATAAACGTATGTTCTGTGTGCAAACAATGCGTTTAAGGATATAAGGAAGTCGAGTAAAGTGTAATTTCATCCGTACTAATATTTCTTCTATCAAAAATCGTCATAAACATAAAACATGAATCTGAATTTAGGATATGATGAAGTTTTCATTTCGTTATTATCTTCAAAATACAATAATCAAAAAATTCTAACCTATAAACATATTTCTTATGTTAGATCAGAGTAAAAATATATATGTGAATTTAAATGATATTTCCACAAAAAAACATCACTAAATTCTTCTTATTCGAATTATTTATGAGAGAATTTGATCAAGTTTCAATTATATTCTTCGATTTGACAAAAAAAAAACCAATTTCTTTACTTTCGTATTGAATAGTATGTTAAATTAAATAGATATACAATACTTAGAGATGTATGATGTTAGAACATTAGAAAATATATTCTAACCGGATTGTTTTATAAAATAATTGAAACATAAAAAAAATCTATTTTTCATTTTTTTTTCTTTTTAGTTTTTGAATAACATATAATGTTTTAATTGGTTATTTACAATTAATGAATAGCATCTTATTGAATAATGTGAAACAACATTGATTACAAAAAAAAACGAATATTTTAATTCTACTATTAAATTGTTGGAATAATTCAACGAGTAAGTTTGAAAATCTTTTAAACAAAAAAAATAAATCAATACTAAAATTTAGAGTTCGAAAAAAAAAATTTCACAGAAGGATTTTCGGAGAAATCTTAGTTTTTTTGATTCGGCTATATTCTGACATATTACAATTATCTTCTAACTTTGTCTGATCATGTAGAAATTTTTATCATAGATACTTTGAAGTAAAATTAATCTCTTTCGTGTCTGGATTTATAGAATTCTAAAAGCTACATTCCTTATCTTAGCTTCGAAGTTTAATATATTTTGCTTACGAAAAAAGCTCAAAACTATCTGTTAGATATAGTCGTAAATGTTTTCACTCCCATTGGAACACATGTCTGCATATTCTAGATGCTTTATCTGTGGTAAAAATTTCAGTCTAATTGGTTGCATTCATGTCGAGAATTAACAGTAATCAAAAAAGACGGATGGGTATAATTAAATATGTTTGTTATAAAATATTTTATCATTGTTTTTCATCTTTTAGTTATCAAATATTCAAATTCAAATTCAAATTTCAACAATCAATTATGAATATTCTAAATATTTTAATGACTGTCATGAAAGAAATAAAATAAAAAAATTAAATTAAAATAATTATCGTTTTTTTTTTCTTTTGTTTGTACTTATTATTTTTTTAAGATACATCAAAACATTCCAAGTAGAAAATCAAAAATTTAATTATGTTACATGTATCATCAATGTTAACTTATGGTTTTTTATCATTTATATTGGCATTTTTTAACAAGGCACTTTTTGAACTAGCTAATTTTCATAATACTTTAGTTGTAATTTTTTCTCAACTTAGTTTTATACTTATATTATTCCATATATTGGCTTATTTTCATTGTATAACATTACCTATTATGACAAAAACTGAAGCATATACATTACTTATTCCATCTATTTTCTATTGTTTAACTACAGTATTATCTTTAGAAGCACTTTTGAAACTTAATGTAGCTGTATATGTTGTGATTAAAGTAAGTTTGAAAAATAAAAAAGACAAAAACAACATTGCAAACGAATTAATATTGTTCGTGAAATGTTGATTTAGTCTTAGTAGTAATAGAATATGTACTGAATGTTTGTTTTTTCTTTGCATTTATAATTTAAATATTGAATAAATTTGATTCGAGAAAATGACAATAATAATCTTTTGTATTCTTTGTATATGATAAGTTTTAACTGAAATGTAAATCTTTGCTTACTTCATAATCACTGTATAGAACATTGTCTCATTTGTTTAATGAAAAAAAAAGAACGTGTTTTTTTTTATGTTGTAGCGTTGTACACCAGCATTAACCTTTGTTTTATCTGCAATAGTATTAAAGAAGCAAAATCTTAATATGAAAACAGGTTTATGTGTATTCACTATTACTATCGGTGCAGCAATAACATCCATTGATGATGTATCCTATCATATGGAATCGTATATAATTGGAAGTTTTAGTGTATTATTTCATTCTCTTTATCTTCTTACAATCCAACGATATAGTGAACAACGAACATCCAATGATATTCTTTATATCAATAGTTTATTATCATTACCAATGATATTTATGTTAATGATAATATTTCCTAATGAATTATCAAATATTAAATCTTATGAAGGTTATAATACAATAAATTTTTGGTTATTTTTTTTATTATCAACATTTGGTGGAGGTCTACTTAATGGTGCAACATTTTGGTGTACAATTAAAAATTCAGCATTAACTACAACGTAATTATGAAAAAAATTTTTTGTTTATTATTATTTTAAATTTTATCTTATTTCAATAGTGTAGTCGGTGTTTTAAAAAGTGTTCTTCAAATATTTTTTGGTGTGTTTGCATTTGAGCAACTTCCAATTAATAATAAAACAATTATTGGTATTTTATTATCACTTATTGGTGGTACTATGTTTAGTTATTTTGAATATACAAATAAACAAACAAAATCAGGATTAAGTACGACCGATAATAATTCGGAACAAACGCTGTAGTCAACATTTAACATAGAAGAAATGATAGTAAATGCTAAAAAAAACTTGTATATATATTTAATAACTTGTTATTTTTACATGAATTCTATCAGATTTTTAAAGGATAAATTTTTATTTTCAGGCTGCAAATTTATCCGACCAATGAAATCTGTATAAATCAAATTTCGTGTCATTAGTGATATAGAAAACATGTCTTATTAACTTTTTCTCATTTTTAATCTCAAATATTGTTATATGTGATATATTCTATATTTTAGACTATATATAAATTTTCTTACATTAATTTTTTTTTTCTTCTTTGAATCTTATCTAATTAAATGAATAAGTATATTTGATGTACTTTCTAGATGTTATTATGATGAAGCTTTATATTCTATTTATCTTTATTTGGTCTTTTTTAAACCCTTCTTCTGCTATTCTTAGTAAACCATGTTCACGTGAAAATAGTCGAATTGTTCGTGATTATTTTAAACAAGTAATTTATTGAAAACAAAAAAATATTCTTTTTTTTTTAATCATTTTCATAAAAATTTTAGACAGTTAGTTCAATCTATGAAAAAAATCATTTATCTATTCCTGATGAATGTATTTTTTCACCAAAACGTGATATTTTTTATCATCAAGAATTACACAAAACTAAAATAACAAATAATAAATGGTTATGTCAATATTGTAATAAAGTATTCTATTCAGAATATTATCTTGATATACATATGTCTAATCGACATAATGATACATTAATTCATGTAAACAAAAAAACAAGTTTTTCTTTTTGTTTTTGTTCTAATATTCAATTAATAATGATAAATTTTTCTAGGATGAACAATCTGTATGTTTAGCTGATTATTGTTCAATATTTCGATGTGATGTTTTAAAACGACATAAAAAATCTTTTCGAGCTTTTCATTTTTTTATACGAACTTCTGATGTAACAAAAAGAAAATCAAAAAAAATTCTTAATGAACAACAATTAACTATTTTAAGAAGTCGATGTGCAGTAAGTAAAAGATTGTCACCAAAAAAAAAAGAAGTTCCTATTCATATTTCTAAATTTTAGTCTATTATCAACGAATGTGTTCCACACAATATTAAACATGATACTCGAGTCAAAATGCAACGTAAGTATTCATCCTTACATTATAAGTATTTATCTCATTGATTAAAAAAAAAATCTAGGTGTATAAATATGAAAACAGCTATCGATTTTATGAAGGGTATTGGTAACTTATGCTAACATTCAACTTTACAAAATTGCATTTAAATCTTCTTCACTAACATTCACACCTTGACAGAGTGATCCTCACGAACACCCACTTTGTACAAGTTCTAGACAGTCAGTAATAATCATAAAATGACCCCCGTTGTCCACTACTACACTGACACAGAATTTCTTGTATGCTCGGCACAAATGTCCTCAACTTGCCTTCACTAACACCCACAGATGTCTATATTCTATATTTGGATATGAATAAGTGCTTGTAACAACAAACTAGAAAAGTAGTTTACTGCTACCCTTGATAATAATGTTTGTTGAGCTACTTCATATCTGTAGAATATGTCTATTTTATATACAACAGATGCTTATTACAGGAGAATGAGATAAACAGAAGAAAGAACAATAGAGAGAAAAGGAAAATTAGCGCAAACTGATATCACTATCTACATAGTACAATTTCCAAATAACTTTTCTCAAGAAATTTTTTCCTGAAAACATGTCAAACCAACCCCCAAAAATGTCTATAGATATCTATGAATACCCAAATGATCTTCATTAACAAGTCTATAGTATTTAACTTGTTGTCTCCTAATGTCTACAGAAACATTCGATCTATTCATTAATATATAATTGAATTAGTTTCTTAAGCATATTTATCTTTGATAATACTCCTACATATGAAAAAGAAAAATCTAAAAATAAACAAAGATCTATAGAAACGTCTAGTAAGCTTTGTACAGTAAAATACAACATGTTAATGGCGTCGTATTTCTTCGTAAATACAGAACTAGTTAGACGAACGTATGTACGATAATATATGGTAATATTACGAAATCTTTATGGCGTTTTACGATAAAAATAAATTATGATATACGACTAGTAATACTGGACTTGTGCTTACGATAGCAGATAGCATCAAAATAATTATTTACAGTAGACTATGTTGTATAAGCAACTGCTTACGACAATTAACTTATAATGAGAAAAGTCTAATTCAATTTCTGACACATAGTTCGAATTGTTTTCTTTTGCGTTTTATTTCAAAAATACTTGAAGATAATGAAATATACTTTACAACATTGATAAAAATATATGAATATATGTTAATATATAGAAACATGAAATTCAAATTAGTTTCAAATGTAATTCCCCTCTCTTTTGCTTTTTTTATGTTAGTGATAATGAGAAAATACATCAAAGACGAACATAAATTCGGAGAACGACATACACTATCAAGATTTTTAAAAAGTGCAAATGATTCAAGTCTTGTAATCGAAGTCCAAACAAATAGATTTATATTTTTGTTACAAAACTAATAATTACACTTAAATAATGAACTGATATATATATATCATTTTGCAAGATTCCTAAAAAGGAATATTAAAAAACACATTTAAAACAAAATGTTTAACTTATAACCATATATTAGCTAGTAAAACACAAAATATTACAACAAAAATCAAGTTGATATCATTTGATTCATTCAAAGATATTCAATTGGAAATACGTCATAATGGAAAAATGAAATTTATAATTGTACAAGTTTTCTTTTTCAAAGAATATATTTTCAGACATATGATTAGTATAGCAATGAGGTTGACATTTTTCAAGCAATTTCCAGCAGTAAAAAGATATAATTTCAGATGAAAAACTTTGTTTAACAAAGAGTAGAGTCATTTTATGGTCTTTCCTGACGGTATATTTTTTTTAGGACTTGTACAAAGTGGGTGTTAACATAAACTTTGAGTATCCATTTTACGAATGCCTTCAAATTTAAGTTGTTCAATATAAGAAAAAGAAAATTATACTAGATGACTATCTTAAAGATGTTTCATATTTGTTAATATACATTTTTTGACTAATAGCTCGATATTAAAATTAATTTCGAAATCTGAATCCAATAGTTGCATAATTCTATGAAATATACAACAAGGTTTAACCAATGATATTTCTTTGTTTCTATTGAAAACAGAATCATAAGTAAGATTTGTTGAGTAAATGAGTCATGCAATTATGCACTACCAATGAAATTATGAATGAATCAGTAAAAAGTGCATTTTATTCTTTTCTTTCTTCCTTTCTCTGTCAAAAAAATGTTTTATTATTTAGATGAAATGTATGCAGAAATTTGTGCTTATTTGACAACCAATAGATATTTTGAATCACCAACTCATGATGTAAGAATTTTTCTTATTATGATATAAATTTTAAAAAAAAACAGAAACGCCACATTCAATTAATTTTAGAAAACTTTAATTAAAATTACATCTATTTTTTGTTTTGTAATTTGTATTGCCATGTGTTTTATTGGTATTGCAATTATAAAACGTTCTGATTGGAAGTATGTTTTATAATATATATAAATTTTATGGAAAAATTTTTATTTATTTATTATTTAGATTCGGTTTTCATGGTGATGATGAAACTGAAAAACATCTATCCGATGAAACAATATCTACAGCAACTGCATTATTATCAAAAACACCTCGAAATAGTATTATTCATTCATCAAAACATCTAACATCTAATGTTCGCCATCGAGTCCATTTTGAAACTGTAGACGAATATAATCATTTACATAGTGAACATATGTAGAAAATTCCTAGTTTTCGTTCTTTTGTGAACATTCTTTTCCTTGCTTTTATCTTCTGTAATCTCCATATTTTTGTATTTTATTCGTTGTCAGTTATCCACTGGATAATTTTTATAAAAAAAAAAAAATTAATAAATTAAATCCAAAAAAAAGTATTCTTTGTGAAGGTAAGTATGTTGTCATCCAATCATTTTGCAACGGAGTTGTTCAAAAAGTAATTGCAACATGAAGACAAAATTATCTGAGTATATAAGGAGCCTACAAAAATTGAATTGCTTTCATTTTTGTTTTGTAACTTGAAAAAAAATAGAAGCTTTATATTTGCATGGGTTTTTTTTTGTCTCTTCTAGATTCAACGATGTCGAAAAATCTCTTACATGAATCAGCATCATCGGATGCTCTTCGTTTAAAAGCTTTACAATCTGGTTTTGAAAGTCGTGTTGAAGTTAATCAACGAATGTTAATTGATAAAATGCTTGCACGTTATTCATCGGATTTTGTTGTTTGTCGTGAATTAATTCAAAATTCTGACGATGCTAAAGCAACATCATTTCATTTTGAAATAACTTGTGATAATGGATCATCATCATCATTATCATCAGAAAAAGATTTTCATAATAAAACTATAACAGAAATTTGTGCTATAAATAATGGTCTTATTTTTAATGAAACTGATTGGAAACGTGTAGCAGCTATAGCTGAAGGAAATACAAATGTTGAATCTGTTGGACAATTTGGTGTTGGATTTTTTTCTGTTTTTTCATTTTCTGAAGAACCAATTATAACATCAGGAAATCAATATATGGCATTTGTTTGGCGTGATGATAATTCTTTAACAACTTATCGTCATGAATTACCATTAGAACAACAATCACAATTAACATCAATTATTCTTAAAATGCGTACAAAATATATTTTACATACAGAAACAAATTTTGATTTTGATTCAATAATAGATATTAATGAAAATTCTAATATTAAATCACCAAATAAAAAACGTCAAAAGAAAAGTATAACAACAACAACAACAACAACAAATGAAATTATTCCAACAATTAATCTTACACAACTTAAAGCTTATTTTACTAAAGGTAGAAATTTTATGATTGGTAGTGTTTTATCTGGGTTTTCTTTTCACAGAGAAGGGTAAACACTTCATTTTAGAGAGTACAGACATATAGTACAAGGTATCATAATCATAATACTTTTGAGAGAGTCAACTCAATTTTTTAGAAGAACACCACTTCCACGTTAATTATGTTTCGATATTTGTTTGGCAGAATTCCCCATGCTGAATAAAATATTGATGATTATTAATGTTTTTTGTTTTTTCTTAGTTTTATCATTTACAAAACATATTAATGAACTTATTATAAAAATTAATCAAAAAACAATTTTTAAAGTAACAAAAACAAGAAAACCAATATCATCAACAAAATCTAATTCACAATTTAAAAAAAATTCTATTCATAATATGTTACGTCTTGATTCATTAATACAAACAGAACAAATCTTTTCTATTGATCATGGTCCATCTATAACATTAAATCATATATCTGTTGATGCAACATTAATTATTGATGAAAATTATCATAATCATATTCGACGTATATTAAAAAAAAGTTTACCACCAAATGTACAAATTCAACTTTTATATACACCTAATAATGTAAAATAAAATATCGATAGTTTTTTGTTTTTTATTTTTGAAATTCGTTTTTTATTTTTTGTTCTTAGATTATAACGAAACAACAACAACAACAACAACAAAGAAAATCATCAAAAAATGATGATCTTCATATGAAAATTCTTAATTCATTAATACCATTAAAATTTCAAAATGATGAAATTTATCCAGCAGGTTTAATTTTTATTGGTCTTGGAACACATCAAACAACTGGAATAGGAATGCATGTTTATAGTCATTTAATTCCAACAATTGAACGTGAAAATCTTGATTTACAAGATCCATATATATCAAAATGGAATAGAGAACTTCTTTTATCAGTTGGACAAATAGCACGATTTGTTTTTGATCAATTAATGATTGTTAATAAACAATACGATTCGACACTCGCTTCTTATTCATTTCAACCATCTATACCAAATAATGAAATTGGTATAAATAGGTTTTTTTTTTAAAGCATGAATACGAGACAAAAATACGTTTCTTCTAATAGGGAGACAAATTTAGATTTTTATCATGAGAACTATCATTCTGACTCGAAAATAAAACCATAGGTCTATAACAAACTACTTTAATTCTCTATGGTTCCTTCAGTTCCATTAAAGATGTGAATTCGAATGCGACGGTATGTGGATGGACAGAAAGTACACATTCACACCCTTAAAGGGATTACGATAGATTATAGTTGTAAGAGATTTTTAGACCGGGATAACTTTGATTTCTTGTGAACCTCCTCCCGCAATAAAAATGTTCTCGTTACAATCAACAAAAAAATGTTTTTTTTTCCTTTCTACAGGTTCAATTCTTGTCGATGGATTTTTTTCTTCTAATAAAGATTTACTTGTTCCTGTTAAACAAACTCCAACAGATATTAATCTTTCACTTATTCCATCAATACAAGCTTATATAGCAAATTCCAAACATATTCATTCCTTTCTTTCATTACCACTTGTACCATATGAATTAAGTAAAAATGGTTTATTTCAAGCTTTAAAAGATCGTGATTTAATAATTGAAGTTAATAATGAATTAATTGAATTAACAATAACAACAACAATACTTTTATCAAATCAATTTGTTGAATTTCTTCATTGGTTATCTAGTCAAAATTATGATGATAAACAATATATAAAACGTTTATTATCAATTGTACGTTTTCGTGAAACAAATAATTCATCAATAATAACATTAGAAAAATTAAAAAATTATGATAATTTTAATATATCAACAATAATTCCATTACCATCACATGTTTTACCTGCAAGTGTAGCTACTTATTTATCACGAGAAGAATTACAAAAACAATTATCATTAACACCATTTACATTAAAAGATTTTCTTCATTATTATTTACTTAAAAATCAATTATATTTATTTACAAAAGAAAATACATCAACATGTTTATTACATATTATTTCAAAATATTCTGGACAATTAAATAAAACAGAATGGAATAAATTAAAAACAACTTTATCAACAATAACATGTATACCAACAAATCAAGGAATGAAAATTCCTAATGAATCATATATTCCATCATCAATTTTATCATCAGATTTACCAATAATAACATTAAATGTACCACAAAATTTAACTGATGATGATGATGATGATGATGATGATGTTAATGATAATCAATCAATAATAGAAAATATGGAAAATTCAATATCAGCTGAATTTCTTAAACGATTAGGTTGTCGAACATTAAATGTTCAATCATTTGTACATGCACGATCATCATTAACAAATTCAACATCATCATCAAATTCCCATACTATGAAAATTTTAATTCAACATTTAATGGAAGAAAGAGATAATATGAGTGAAGGTGATTTTAATGCATTAAAACAAAGTGAATGTCTTAGAGGTAAAATTTAATAGTTTATTAAATCTAATCATAAATCATTTATTTATTTTTCAAGGTACAACACTTATACCAAATAAAGAAAATACACGAAAATATGCACCACAAGATCTTCATTTTCCATTTGTTGCTATTCAACTTCAATGGTCAACATTACCAATAATTGATTGGCATGATATTGATTTACATTCACGTGAATATGCATTTCTAAAAGAAATTGGTGTACGTGAAGTACCTGATTTACAAAAATTAATTGATCGAATTATTGAAGAACATAATGAACAAAAGAAAAAATCAATTAATGAATATAAATTACCAATAGGACTTAAATTTTTAGCTGAAAATTTTCAACAACATTATTCAAAATTATGGAAAACAGCAAAAATTAAACGACCTTTTCTTCCATCACTTTCACCATCAAAAACTATTATATTATCATTACCCGAAGAAGTTTTTAAAGGTTTGTTTTCTTTTTGTTTTTTTGTTCTATTTATCATATTTTGTTTTTTTCGTATTAGATGAAAGTCCATTATGTGCAACACTTTTATCCAATGTTATTGAATTATTTGAAGAACATTTTAATATATCATTACTTGGTGTTAAAGATCGTCCAACATTAACAGTAGCATTTGATATTCTAATGGAAAAAAAAGAAGAAATACTTAATGTAGAAACTGCACCAAAAATTTTTGCCTATATG
The DNA here is from genome assembly GCA_905250125.1 of Rotaria sordida. NCBI lineage: Eukaryota > Metazoa > Rotifera > Eurotatoria > Philodinida > Philodinidae > Rotaria > Rotaria sordida. Next base: position 85,737 of record CAJNOL010000851.1, read on the forward strand.
AATCAACTCGATGGTTTAAGTCGACCATTAATTGAACGTATATCAAAACTTGCTTTTATTCCTCTTGAAGGAAATAATTATTTTATGAAACCATCACAAGTTTTTATACATCCTGATAATTCAACAATAGAATCATCATCAAGATTACGACAAATACATGTTATTCTTCCAACATCATCTGAAGATGATGATGATGATGATGATGAAATAACACAAGCCAATGGTAGTAGTCGTCGTCGCCGTCGTAAACGAAATGTTAAAACAACACCAAAAAATAAAAAAACTAAAACAATATCATCATCATCAACTCCATTAATTATGGATAATACAGATAAAAGTGGTTTAATTGATTATATTGATTATGGTTTTGAAGGAAATTCTTTTCTTCTTGGTATTGGTGTACTTCATCATCCATCTGCAAATATTTTAGCTGAATTATTAATTGATCGACAAGAAAATTATTTTAAAAATTTAAATTCAAATAATCCAGATGATTTACAACGAAAATTACTTGCATATACAAGTTGTCTTCGACAACTTGCTATTGCAGCTAATACAACAAATGAATTACAATCAACATCATTAATAAAAAGATTAAAAAATGAATCTTGGTGTTTAGGTTATCAAGTTATTGAAAAACGTTCAAATAATGAAAAACAACGTTTATTTAAAATTGTGCCACCAAATGAAATTTATCTTGATGATGATCATCAATGTGCTATTGATCTTCGACCATTATTACCACCGGATGAACCTGAATTAACAAAATTATATGAAAAATTTGGTGCTTCATGGTTATCAGAATGTGTAAAAAGAACTTTAGTACATAAAGGTAATAAAACAAAAAACAAATATCATTAATCAAATTGAGTTTTATTATTTATAGGAAAAATTGCTACATCAGATCGAGGTAATAAATTACGTGATCTAATTCAATATCGTCTTGATATGTTATTTGTTAATAATCGAGTAAAATACTTTTTTTGAATCAAACTTTAAAATTTTAGAATTTTTTTTATTTTTTCTAGGGTGAAAAAATGGAAAATCTTGATGGAAAACATGTTGATATGTTACGAACAAATTTATCTGTTTATGAAGTTGATGGTATTCAATGTCAATTAACATTTCAAAAAAAGACAATTACACTTGATGTAAATTATTATTATTATTATTCTTTTTCATTTTCATTTTCTTTTTTCATTCTAGTCAACTGATAGTAGTTCATGTGCACTTGAATATGATAAAAATAACGTTTCATTATATTTTCAAAAACATATACGTGAATTTGATTATATTGATATTGCAAGTGAATTAGCACGATTTGTATTTAAAAAACCACTTGATACAATTGTTCATACAATAAGTGATAAACTTGCATCACCATTAGAAACACTTAAACGTCGTGGTGTACCTGTTGATCGTCTGTTACAACATAATCAACAAAATATTCGTTCAACAATTCAAATGTTTCAACAAAAATCTGATTTTAATCATAATGATAATAATCATTATCATGAAAGTTATGTTGAAATGACTGGTCGTATAGAAGATTTTAATCGACAACAAACTAAAGATGATGCAAAATTATTTTCAATGTTAAAAAAAGGTCGTGCATATACACAAACAAAATTTATTCAACAAGAACATGTTAAAGATGATATTGATCATTCATGTGAAGCTGTACCATCAGCTAATATGACACGTTATAAAGATTTATTTCATTCAATACCATTATATATTGAACGAAATGTTCTTATTACAAATAAAATGCTCGATCAAGCTAAACAATTAGCATGGGTTTTAATAGGACTTGCTAATCATGTTTTTAAAATACCTATTGAAACATTACATCTTTATCGAGATATTGATGGAGGTAGTAAAAACTTTAAATTGAATCATTGAATTTTATTATTTTTATCTTTTTAGCTCGAATTGCATTTAATGATCGTCGTGCATTATTTTATAATCTTCGTTATTATGAACAAGTTTTTGCTGATAAAGTTCAACCATATTTACAAGTAACATCACCATCAATACCAATAATACATACTATTGTTAATTTTTATTTTATATTAACATGTCATGAACTTGCACATAATCTTGAAATGGCACATAATTCAAATTTTATTAATCATTTAGAAACAATAGCAGTTAAATTTATGACTGAAAAAGATTTATTTCTACAACAATTTTCATTTCAAAATTATTTATAAAATAATTTTATTTGAATGAAAATTTCTTTTTCTTTTTTTGGTTGTCGTTGTTATGTAATAACATATATAAATAAAGATATTCTTTATACATATATATATATATTTTGAAGAAAAAATTCACTTCAGACATCTTGTTTTCGAATTATATTTTTATCAGCGTTTGAGTCAATATGTAAATATTTAATCATTAGAAATCAAAACATGATCTCCGATAAGAGAGAGAGTCCATCACCAGCTTTTTCACTTCGCGTCTGCAAAAATCTTGAACTGTTGTCTGAAAACTATCTACTAAATTTTTAGTTCCTTCTATATCTAAAAAATCATTAAGAGCTATGAAATGAACTGTTTCATGAATCTATATAGGATGTCCACACTGATAAATGAGATTTTATAAGTCATATTCATAAGAATAACACTATCAAAAATGTTTTGATGTATCACAAACAGATGTAACAAAGAACGATAAACCTCTAGGAGTTATAAAAAAAGGGTGTGGATCAGGTTATGAGTGTGTCTGTGTATGGATTGAATACTCACACTCACATCCACATCCTATCTGATATTTCCGAATAGATTTAAATAGATTCAATAGAAATCACTATTGAAAGCTAGATAAAAATGCACAAAGTTAGATATCTTGGTAATTAACTAGATATATTGACTGAGAGATCGCTAAATATAATTGTTAATCACAATCATAAAGAAAATCAGAATAATTATACACCATTTTCACAGGCTATTAAGAGATATCTCTGTTGTGTACTTTTTTGCAACGAATCTCTGCAAGGGTGTAGATATGAGATGAGTCTTTCGTTCAATATAAATTCATACTTACACCTCTTCTATCGATATCGACTTGTGAATATACGATGTAAATCATTTTTCACCTCAAGGAATTAAATTTTTTTTCGAAGTCTGTTTTAACTTTATTGGAGAGGGGAAAAAAGTTACACAACATATGTGAGAATCAGCTTGGTAAGTGTCAAAGTGATTGAGTGCCAGTCGATACACTGTCAAAATTCACGGATTTTTAGATACAAAAATGAACAGTTCTCAATATTGTGCTCTGAAGAAAAACTGAAGCAGTAGATGTAACACAGATTTTAAATAGCTGTTCTTTGTTCGATCTTTTTTGACTAGATGAATCAACTTTTTGAAATCGAAAAATTTATGGAGTGCTCAATAGGCGGTTAAGGCCAACGTTTCATCGATTCAGCCAAATGCGCAAAAAATTTGAGTGTAGAGGTTTCTCTTATCGAAATTTTATTATTGTGATATTAGCTGAAGAATTATCAATTATCACAGAATAATAAAGCATTGATTATATTATCACTACATATTAAGAGAAAGTTTCCTCAAGCTTTTTATACGAAAAAGAAGTCCTGCCGCCATTACTTTCGAATCGTTCTAAATACTTTTGAAAAACAATTTGGGAGAAAATAAAAAGTAAAATGAGCAATTCTCTATTTTCTTCATATAAATTCTTTACTATTTAAGTTATTCATTTTCATATTCATCTAAAGAGAAATTATATGAAAAAGCAGCCAACTATCGTTTTTTGTCTTGTAGTATTATGTGTTTTAATATCGTAGATTTATATAAGTAATGAAAGTTATAAGATAAAATTGTAAATACTTCAGCTATCGATCATAGTCAATATTGATTCACATGACATTTCACTGTCAACATATGTTCTCTGACTTTCTGTCTGTATTCTCAATATTATATTCCTCTTCTGATTTATTGTGCTTGTCTACTATCATATACATGAAAGTTTTTTTCTGAACATGACTATTCTCATACGTGACTAAATTTGCTCTTTTAATAATGTTCGTGATAATAGAAGATAGAGACAAGAAAAAAAACAACCGAGAACAACTATGCAGATGTAACACTCACACAGGACAAAGTCAAATATTGATATCCAGAATGGAACAAAATATCTTTTTTCATTTCATTTTATTTAATTGTAATAGGATAGGCAAGTAGGTAGGTAGTTACTAGATAGATAGGTAGTTAGTTTCATCTCTGATCAAAAGTCTTTTCTATCCCCTCTTTTGTGAAACACGATTTGAAACTAGTATTGAAATATAGAGGCAAAAATTTGAAGTCCTCATATACTGTTATGGATATATCAAAGAAATTCAAGTCAACTTGAAATTTTATATTGAACTCTATTCAGCTTATTATTTAAATCTGTTTTTATTAAAGACCAAGAATATCATACTTTTAAACAACATAATCTACGTCATCGAGACATAACATGAATAGAAGTTATATGCTGAAATCATTTTTCTATCTAAAAACACAGGCATCTATACCGTGTTTTACACTTTACTCCCGTAGTGAATTACGATAACAGCTTTTTTTCTATATTGCATCCGTTTGGTGTCAACCAACGAGGGAACCTTTTCAGACGTCCCCCATCGATTCCAATGATTTTTTGCCTATAGATATTGTTCAATGCTCTAGTAAAAACCCTTAAAGGATTTGGGTTCCTATCACTTTCTTCAAAAGCTATGAATATTTTAATGTTTTTTTTTTGCTGAGAATTCATCAGCTTGCGACATTTGAATGTACATATTTACATCGTTAGCTGTGTACGGTATCTTCGTCTGTTGATGTATACAAATAACTGCACGAATGTGTTGTCATTCAAAAGAGTTTCTTCATAAGGCTGTGGGCGTAAATAGTAGATCTGAGTGCGGGTTAAGCATCTTGATGAATGATGGAACAGATGAGTATAAAATTCACACCCACATCCTCAACAGCTATTCATGCCAGTATCATTCTTGTGCTGATAGATTTAGAAAACTTTTTTAGATTCTCGTATTATAATATTTCTATTGAATTATTAGTAATTGACGCATGTTGCGCTAAGAGGTTTTCTTGAGTATATTAAGATGTTAATTTATAAGCGAGCGTGTATGAAATACTGTCGTTATTTAGCATTCAATCGTTCTGATATCATAATATTATTAAACTAGATTTTTTTCAAGAACTAAAAGTTCAAAGTATAGGAAAATGAGTATGTACGATTGTAATAACTCGATATCAGCTGCATATGAAAATAACTATCGAAATTTTTTATTTCGAGACTTTTGTTTATATATATGAATATATTACGAGTTTGAAAATAAAAACTAGTTGAATTTTTTTCTACCTCCTTCTGCTTTTTGACATCTTTTTTGGTGTAAATATGTTTTGTTTTTATTTCATGTGCTAGATTCACTATGTACGAATCATTTAAGCGCATCATTTCGAGCACATGTTTGGTTGTGTATAACTTTCCGTGTGCATGCTATGTAAATCCGTTCGTGATACAGTGTAAAGGAAGAAATAAAAAAATAAAGAAAGAAAAAAAATATGCAAAATAACAAACAATAAGAAATGAATAAAGTTGCCTTGCTGCACAGGTAAAAACAAATCGATCGACTATATAAGCATATACTGTTATATACACAACACCAAGTCTAATCAACAGATCTTCGACATAACACTTTTTCTATATATTGGGTTTTGTTCGTTTCGTTGTGGTGAGTAACTTATTAGAATAATACTAAAATCAGAACCAAATTTATTACACAATGCACACATGGTGCAGATATGATCTGCACATTAGACACAATTGAGAGAGATATGGAATTAATCTCAACGATCGACTTCGCTTTTAGACGGTCGATTGATAAATGTTTGTTAGTTCGCAGTCTTCTGGATTCACTTTGCTGTGTCTATCTCACATTTATTTATTAGTTTAATCAGCCTCAACTCATTGAAGATGTTTATATATTACAAAATTAGTTTGCTTGCATTTTTGCTAATGCTATACATCATGTTTAGTTAATCAGTAGACGAGCATCGAACTACCAGCATAATGTAACTAAGATTTTGATGACAATTGATATAAAAATACTATCTACATGATAGTAAAATCTCCATGTCAGTGAGGATAAAGGTGAAAATCATCGCATCTTGCAGTACTCTATCTCCGAGTCAACCTAAAACGCTTTGGGTCATCCAACAATAAAAAAAGTGAGACTGAAAAACTTTGGACAATAGTACAAGGAATCGACGTGAAGAGCCAGGGTGAAGGTAGGGATAGAAGTTGATCTTCTCTTAATCTATGGTGACAGCTACATCCAACTTCCTTGGAAAAAAAAATTGTAACTATACTGGCAAATAAAAAAATAAGATCGGAAACAACCACGTAGCGAAGAATGTTAAGCGAACTCATCGTAGGGAGTACAAGGCTTTTTGTTTGCACAAATTCGTTTTATTCGTACCCTGTTACAAGAAATATCATTCTGAGAGGGTAATCCGAGTCCCCTGACTACGTCCTTAACTAGAAGATTCCTTTTCTCTTGTGAATGCCTAAAATAAAGTGCGTTCGATTCTTATATCAATAAGACAAACTTTTGAACAGCTGTGATTTTATTATTTCCAATTATCTAGATGACCACGATTAATCTACTTTCGATTGACTCTCTTAATAATGGCAATGATGATAATCTTGAAATATTCAGCCTTATTTGGCTTGACACAAACGTTCACGTTGAAGAGAATCAAGATACACAACGAAAATTGCGCTCTATCATCAATCATCTCAAGAAGTTTCAAGACTGGGAAGAGTGTAAGCGATATATAGAACAAAGACAAAAACATGATCGGCTAGTGCTCATAGTTAGTGGTCAGTTAGCTCGACAAGTGGTACCTTCCATTCATATACTTCGACAAATCTCGGCAATCTATGTTAGTTCTACAGACAAAGAGGGTGATGAACAATGGGCACACAAGTTCGTCAAGGTAAGGTTGTTCTAACAAGTTTCAGTTGTATTGTACCGCCACTTTAGGTGAAGGCCATTGTTACTGAACCGGAAGAACTGGTTTGTCGAATTAAAGCAGATTATAAGAATCAGATGAAAATGCAAGAACCATTGTCGATCAGCACGTTCACTACAGGCGGTGATGCAGGGAAGTCTACCACAGGAATCAATGGTCAATTTGCTTTTTCTCAATTACTTATTGACTGTCTTCTTCGATTGAAACCTAATGAGATGGACAGAAAGGAACTCATTTCTTGTTGTGAGAATGAATACAAAGGCAACCATGTTGAACTCGCCAATCTGTATGAATTTCAAGATTACACATCCGATAAGGCTTTGTGGTGGTACACTCGTGAGTCGTTCTTCTACAAGACTCTGAACGCGGCTCTTCGAAAACAAAATATTCATATGATTTACTTGTATCGTTCATTCATTATCGATATATTTCGCCAGTTGCAGCAAAATCAATCTCAGGACTCTGTTCGAGTTTATCGCAGTCAGTTGATGTCAATGGAAGAACTAGATGATCTGACAAAACACATTGGTCAGTTCGTTTCTGTAAATTCATTTCTTTCCACCACTAAGCAACGTAAAGTAGCTGATCTATATATGGCCGATAGGACCGACCAGATTGATGACGAACGAGTTCTATTCGAGATTGATGCTGATCCCAAGGTAGCCCAAACGAAACCATTCGCTGATATTAGCAACCTTAGTCAATTTGCTGATGAATCCGAGGTACTCTTTATGCTTGGTTCCATTTTCCAACTCAACTCTCTTGATCAAGATGGAGATAAAGTGTGGATAATAGGAATGTCCTTGTGTGGTGATGACGAACACAACTTGAAAGAGGTTCTTGCAGACATGAAGAAACAAAACGGAACTGGAGAGACGAGTCTGTGGACGCTGGGCAAGTTATTATGGACGATGGGCAAACTTGATCTGGCTGAACAGTATTACAGTCGTTTGCTACAAGAGCTTTCGTCGAATGATCCTTCACTTCGCAGTTTATATACTGATCTTGCTGATATCACTTCACAGCAAGGTCACTACGACAAGAGTATGGTATGGCGCAAAAGATTACTTGGTATCAGAGAGCAAACTGCAGGATCTGATGGTATCAAGAAAGGTAAGACAATCAAAGCTTTATTTGTAGGTTTCATGAACGATGATCAATCACTATTCAGCAACAGGTCAATATGAAAAGTAATATTCTCTCTAGAATGTGGATGTTAGTCTTCTATTCTAGTACACCAACCCATATCCATCTTCCCTCTTCTCGCATATCTGTCATGACATTCAAATGTCACACAATTTTTAACTATAGCAATCATGTTCTTCATCAGCTATCCAGTTCTGGAAGAAATCTTAGCTTTGTCCGATAGGATCTAAAAATAAACTGTGTGACAGATCGATATTTGCAAATGAATTCGCTTGTATGTCTACTAAGTTTTCTAGAAAACTCTGGTAGTTTTGATTCTTATTTTTAAAGAAATTTCAATCGCACATGTAAAAGAGCTAATATGCATAATTAGGCATGGGAGTGATGGTGTACATGATTGTGTTCCTCGTTAGTACCGACACCCACATCCGCATCCTCGAGTAGCCGTAAATTCTTTTCCGCTAGACATTTAGCAGAGGATACTTCGCTGATGCACTAACCATTGAAAACTCAAAATCGTAAAAGTTATGTTTTTGTAGGTAGAGGAAAGATAGGATTGCCTTTAAGATCATTTCTCTCTATCACAAGTATTTAGAATAATCGTTTGACTAGACACTAGTAGATTTCTTGACTACTATACAATAAAAATGAACCTATGTGAACATTTCGACTGCACTTCTAGCATCCTACGATGTTAGAGTGTTGGGACCAAATATCAAAATTGCACACATTATCTGCAGAATGATGTATTATTATAAAAGACCTTTTTTTGAAAAGTTGAAAAGTCACTTTAGCATAAGAGTTTAACATTTTCTACGACTTTTTAAAATGAATATTCAGATTGTAAATCCTGCAGGAAGTACTGTTTTTTTCAAATGGCATTATATCATACAGAGAATACTTTCGTCCTTTATGAGCTCATCTATTGATATTGACAAATTCTGTTATGGGTTTTTGAACTTTAGACCAGCCACGAGATTTGTTACAAATACCGGATCAGGATCTGAAGCTGAATGAGGAAATTGGTCGTGGAGCGTTTGGAACAGTTTATCAAGCTCGATGGTTAAGTCGACACCAAATAGTTGCTGTTAAAAAGTTACATGTTACTCAGTTGGACAATAAAGCCGAAAAAGAATTTTTCAAAGAACTTTTATTGATGCATAGTGTTCGCTATCCTCACATTATCACTTTCTATGGTGCATGTATGGAAAATGGAAAGTATGCGCTGGTAATGGAACACATGTCATTAGGATCATTGTATAAGATTCTGCACAAGGATAAAGTATCATTAGATTGGTCTGATCGATTATCTATTGCTTTACAAACAGCCAAAGGTATCAATTATCTGCATAAATTACAACAACCCATCTTACATCGTGATATCAAGTCGTTGAATTTTTTGTTAGCAAGATCAGATGGAGGGTATATTGTGAAAGTATGTGATTTTGGTTTGGCTCAAACACGAAATGAAACAACACGACAAACTCAATTGACTCATACGTTGCCCTGTACAGTGCAATGGACTGCTCCTGAAATACTGCGTGTACAAAAATACACTGATAAGAGTGATGTTTACAGCTTAGGAATAGTTTATTGGGAACTAGCTGTAAATGAAATACCTTATGATGGTCACCAAAATGCCGTCATTTGTGAGTTCGTGCTTCGTGGCGACCGTTTGGAGATATCCGAGACTACGCCATCGAGTTTTTCTGCACTAATCACGAAATGTTGGGCCGACAAACCTAATGAGCGACCGAATTGCTCTCATCTGATCGACGTCATCGAAAAATGTATTAGAAAGCAAAGTAATTTCGTTTTTGTTGCTCTGATTTGAAGAAGAGGGATTAATTGACATAAAGCGTATAAAAGTAGCAGAAGTGTCAAATTTCAAAGGTAAATTGAATTTTTGAATTACTGTTCAAGTATTCAAATATTCAACTACACAATGTCGTTTTTCTTTCGTGTTAAGACTTTGTAACACTCTCGATAAAATAGACTCTCTGTGTAGATGCTTTCCTGAAACACTTGAATAGTTGACTTTACTGGCCGAATAATTGATCACTTGAATTTCAATTTTTCAAGTTTTAACTTTCAAGTTTGACATCTATGAAGAAGATGAGAAAAAACAGATAATAGATGTTAAACTTGAAAGTTGAATTCAATTCAACTTTCAAATATGATACTATTAAATTTTTTTGACTATGTTTCGTTGGTCCAAAAAGAAAAGAGAAAGAGTTTCTTCCAGAAGCACATACATGTAAAGATCTATGTCAATCATCATCTTTATAAATGTATTTAGTCTTTCATGAAAAGAGTTAAGACTATGTGTCTTATCTCATTAGAATCATTGGAATTCGAGTTTAGAATCCACCTAAATAGCTTTTTTCGATTTTGTTTGATTATTGAGAAACTTTTTTTTATAAACTTAAATAATAAAACTATAAAAACCTTGCAAAAATGTGTTGGTATTTCGCAGTTATTTTTGTCCATAGTTAAATTTTACGCCAATATAAATATCATATTCGAAATCAACATAAGAACTTACGTCATATCTTAAAAGTTTTAGCTAAAAATCTTTTTCACGAAAATACATTTAGGAATGTGCAATTTCTGTTGACTGGCTACCGCCGCCACCCATTCACTGTAGGTTGTGAACACTGACTGCATGGACACAGTGACATATTGGCAACAGTGTTCACTGAAAAACTCGAAGACATCGTTACAAAAAAGTCATCTTTTGATATAGATGATGTTTCGATGTTGCAGCAAAAACGGATGCCACTATAATCAGTACTCTAGAAGACTATGTATACGTTACTCGTTGTTAATATTTCAGTATTTACATCAACACTGCACATTTCTAAATGAACTTCTAGTGGATTATAAGGATAATTTAGCAAAAACAACGCTGAAAGGCTCACATGCACATTTTTTGTTAATATATATATGTGGTCTGATGTAGTTTTTTGTGTTGATCCTGAATGTGTGATTGGTTTTGCCATGATAATAAATGATGAGGGTGAAAATCAAGGGGGAAACGGCGGATTCCCGGGATTCCGAATCCCATGGGAATCCCATGGGAATCCTGGGAATCCCGGGAATCCTGGGAATCCCATGGGAATCCAGGGAATCCCATGGGAATCCTGGGAATCCAGGGAATCCCACGGGAATCCAGGGAATCCCATGGGAATCCTAGGAATCCAGGGAATCCTGTGCCTAATAGTCATCAATAGATAAAGTAATCATCAAAAATAAACAGGCCAAACATACTAGTGATGACAATAGACTTCTGCGTGACCACGATTTTTCAGTCACGTCACGTCACGGTCACGAGCTGCTTGGTCACGGTCACGTTCATAGTCACGAATATTTTTCGAAACTAGTCACGATCACGTCACGGTCACGAGCTAGCTGGTCACGGTCACGTTCATAGTCACGGAAATTTTTCGAAACTAGTCACGGTCACGTCACGGCCACGGAAATTTTGGATTACTAGCTGGATTTTTGTGCTACAAAATCAAGATTTAAATTGATTTCGTAGATTTTTCCTGTAACAAAACAAAGAAAACCCATAAATCAATTAAAATTTTGATTTTTTTTCACAAAAATCAGACTTTTAGTATCAAAATTTTTCACTGTTAAGTCACGGTCACGAGCCATTTGGTCACGGTCACGAGCCATTTGGTCACGGTCACGAGCTATTTAGTCACGGTCACGATCCCAGTCACGCCAATTTTTCGAAAACTAGTCACGGTCACGGTCACGAGACGCCGTGACCGTGACCGTGACCGTGACCATTTTGCAGAAGTCTAGATGACAATGATGACGAAGAAGTTGACTCAGAACTTGGAGAATTAGAACAAGACTCTCAAAATACTGAGATGGATATAGACGAGACTGAAATATTAGAAAGTCTTGATGTGAGTGCTAAATAAGCACTTGAATTATCTCGCTTGATGAGTTCTTCATGCACAACTTTCTCTACAACATTAAACAAAAACGAATAAAATTTAAAATGGGCACGGGTATACCCAAGGTGGAACAAACTGATTTCGTGATTTCGTGATTTCAAATGATTTCAGTTGATTTCAGATGATTTCAGGTGATTTCAAGTGATTTCAGATGATTTCAAGTGATTTCGCGTGATTTTAATTAATTCCTCGTAGCAATTAGGAGTGGCACTCTAACTTTACTTCAAAGTTAAAGTGCATATGTCATCAAGTACTATATATTGAGGGTACCCTGAGGTCATCAACTACTATATAATGGGGATATCCTTAGGTCGTCATATACAATATATTGGTGGTACCCTTAGGTCGTCAACTACTATATAGTGGGAGCACCCTTAGGTC